>JAZFAU010000126.1:665000-870000 GCA_037178615.1 Dione vanillae
CCGCTGCCCGGCTCGCTCTACGTGCTCAAGGACACGCCGCAGGTGGGTCTGGGCGGATGGGCACGCTTGTGGCCTGCCTCGGGCAAATGTCTTGTTTTTTAGCTTCACGCTTTATCCCGCTCATGGCAGGGTAGGCGGAGGGAGCTGCAGGGACTGTGGGAACCTAGTGTTAAGACACTCCGTTACTTAGTCCCTGTTTTCTCCGTGGTCGTGTCCGTGTGTGTATATGTGTTTTAGATGCGTTGTATTGAAAAATGCATTTGGGGAAATATTTTAAAAATTTTAACATTTTTCAAGAGTAATACGGGTATACGTGTTTATCAATTTCTTTTATATATTTGTCTTAAAAGTAAATATTTTATTATTGGAAACAAATTATTATATTAGAAACTTAAAGGCTGTTGTATCGCGGCAACTATCGACGCGAGGATTGTAAGTTCAATTCCCATTTAGGGAGCATGGGTTATTATTATTTCCTCCAACTTCCCCCTGTCTAATACAAAATAAATAACACATATCACAATTTTGATCAAATCGAATCACTTTCTACAGGCTTTCCTCAACTTCAAATTCGAAAATTCCAGGTACAAGGCCTCCACACGTTCATACGCAACAAAGACACGCCACGTGACGAATTCATATTCTACTCGAAACGTCTGATGCGGCTCGTCATAGAGTTCGCACTATCCTTACTGCCGCACTCTGCGCACACAGTGGACACGCCGCAGGGCGTGCCCTACATGGGCACAAAGTGCGACGTGCAGCGCATATGCGGCGTGTCCATACTGCGCGCAGGGGAGACCATGGAGCAGGCCGTGTGCGACGTGTGCAAGGACATACGCATTGGCAAGATACTGATACAGACGAACCAACGCACGGACGAACCCGAGCTCTATTACCTCCGTCTGCCCAAAGATATAAAGGACTATCGTGTGGTCTTGATGGACGCAACCGTGGCCACTGGCGCGGCCGCCATCATGGCCATACGAGTGTTGTTGGACCACGACGTGCCGGAGAGGAACATAGCGCTGGTGTCGCTGCTGATGGCGGAGATCGGGGTGCACTCCATTGCGTATGCGTTCCCGCAGGTGGGTCCATGTTGATTTATATTTATATATTTATTATACAGGGTGTGTGATGGCGGGTTTTGCTTAAACTACCTGTAAGGTACAGCGTTTCAAAGCTATATACAAAAAACTAGTTAACAATTATCAATAGTTTTATAATATTAGGCACAGAATCATTTTTCCCACTTCATGATATTTATAGAATGACGTAAAGATCTCGTACTACAAAAATATTATTAAACGTTGTCAATTTGTCAACTTTCATTCGAAACATTAAATGAGAAACAAATATATCTCTGTCCTACTTTGACAGGATAGTGTACGTTTGCGTCACATTTAACATTGACAAATGGCGTTTGATTTTGTAACGATAATTTAATTATTTACATTGTTCGAAAAAAAAAACATTTTTTATTTTTGAAAATATTACTAGTTTTGTAACTTTACCAAATATACAAAGCGTGAAGCTAAGAAAAATGGTATTTTTTAATTTTTCAGGTAAAAATCATAACATCGGCTCTAGATCCGGAAATAAATGAAAAATTCTACGTCCTCCCCGGTATAGGCAACTTTGGCGATCGATATTTCGGCACTGAGCCTTCAGATGACGAGTAATGTATTGCCATCATTTATTTGTTACCCCGCTACAATTATTTCATATATATGTATGTATGTACACAATGACATATATATCACATATTCGTGATTTTGATTTTTGAATAATGTTGCCAGAAATAAATATTTTGTTTTTTTTTTTTTATTTAATGTATTTACAAGCATTTAGTGTTGTTTTTAATTTGGGCAATTTATTAAAATCTAACCTGAAAAGATAGTAATAAAGTAAACCTTTTTATATATATATATATATATATATATATATATATATATATATATATATATATATATATATATATATATATATATATATATATATATATATATATATATATATATATATATATATATATATATATATATATATATATATATATATATATATATATATATATATATATATATATTTTAAATTAAAACATTATTCTTCCTTCATTAAAACTTACTATTTGAAATATATATATTTGCTTGTGGCAACATTGTTGACGTATTTTTAATTGCAACATTAGCGATATTGCTTTTGAATCGCAATTAATTGGTGTATAAAAACTGATTTTTACTTTTGCTAGTGTTGTTTTCTAATTGAAGTAATTCTTGGTCTTTTATTTTTACAACACAACATCGTAGTCATCATCTCTAATATTATCTGTTAAAAATAAAATGGCGGAAATAGACTGAAATTTACGTAGAACGTTTGCCATTTGACTGTATACTTAAAATGTATATATATATTGTAAATTATAAAATCCAAAAAAAGCGTAAAACTGTAATGTATGTATACATTATGTATATATAAAAACCTGTATGTATAAATGTATTTAAGCATTTTATTAGATATTAATTCGTCTATCGATTTTTTTATCAATGGTAAAATTAGCATTTTACTTTTGTCTTTTACCAAGTAATTGGTAAATGTTTTTGTTCTGCAACAATGCTATGGATGTGTACGATATAAATAAAAATACTGGTCATAATA
Source organism: Dione vanillae (assembly GCA_037178615.1). Taxonomy (NCBI): domain Eukaryota; kingdom Metazoa; phylum Arthropoda; class Insecta; order Lepidoptera; family Nymphalidae; genus Dione; species Dione vanillae. Next base: position 667,659 of record JAZFAU010000126.1, read on the forward strand.
ATATATATTAAACGTAGAAATATTTTAACTTACTAATATTAGTGGTTTACTTAATTTTTTTAGTAGAAACATTATTTAGCTTAATTTTAATCTAGTCAAATGTTAGTTATTTAAAAATTTAATGTGAAACAGTACTTACTTTTTTTAATATTTATGCTAAAAAAAGCTTAAAATGGCGACACAGATTGAAAGAAATAGGAAATTATTTAATGGACTGCCAAAGAAATTGTTGTTCCTATATTATATGTAGCACAAACACTAATTATTTATTAATAGCAAAACGTCAATTAAAAAGAGCGCCATTTTTTATATATTTTTTCTTCATACAATTATACAATGGTAGAAATTTATTCAGCCACAAATTTATATTTTTTTATTTAGATTCTGTCATAATATACCTCTGGCATATACTTACTTCAAGAATATTGACACGTCCATAGCAATAAGTTTTGTACGGCGTATATAACTTTCTTTAGTAATTAAAGATTGGTTAATATTTTTCTTTACTGAACTCCTTTTTGTAGTCTTAGGTTATTTAATTGCTGGAAGCAAAACTGTGAGCCCCAACTAATATAAGGAGATTTATGTCTTTACACAATAAAACACAAATAAAATAAAACATTGCATATATTCTATGACACAAACACTTTCTCTTCATTTAAACTTTTTATGTACTTTAAACACAAATTTGCACAATATATATTTGTATATAACAATTAACGTTTAATTTATATATATATATATATATATATATATATATATATATATATATATATATATATATATATATATATATATATATATATATATATATATATATATATATAATATATATATATATATATATATATATATATATATATATATATATATATTATATATATATATATATATATATATATATATATATATATATATATATATATATATATATATATATATATATATATATATATATATATATATATATATATATATATATATATATATATATATATATATATATATATATATATATAAAATATCATTACATATTTATATTAAGAAAACGTTTGTAGATTAAAAAAATATAAAGTACATTTTTTTAAATTTACAAACGTTTAATTATTTAAAAAGATTTGCAAGACTTTTAAAAATACAACTGTCAAAATCAAAATCGAATTCTTTTGCTGTCATTTACTGAATACAATGTTTATGTATTATATATATTGATGTGGTTTTGCACTTAATTAAATTATATAAGGATTTTAACACTCAAAATTCATATAACATTTAAAATTTATTCTTTCTGATAAGCCAAAAGATTTTTTAATTAATTTTATTACCATACTTATACTAAGATCTCGTACTTCTAACAAATCAAAACCAGTGCACTTATACATCGTAATAATATGTATAAACAAAAATGTCTTTATATAAACTATTTTTCCAAAAAAACAAAGCTTCCAAGCTAATTTATATATAATAAATAGTAAACCGTGGTGCTTTTATGAGGAAATTATACATGTGTTCCAAATACCTAGCAATAGTGTACGTCATTCCGACATAAGCTGCCATTTTGGTTTTTTCAAGTTTTTTTTTAATTTTCTTCCCAGTATTAAACATATTTTATTATGCCAAATTGATAACTTGGTTAAATAAATTAGGATCTTTCTGTATATAATAATATTGATTTTTATTCTGTAAGGCTTGATTTTAAGTTTACAATTTTAGATATAATTTTTTTATACTTAATTACTATTATTTATTAGAAAAAAATAGTTTGGGTGTAAAATTAAGTATTTTCTCAGTTCTTCGATAAATTGTCAAGTGCTTAATGGTTATTTATTTCTAATATTATATTATAGACGTAAGTTATAAATGTTGGTAATACGTAAGAAATTAAAAAAAAATGACTTCACTGTAATATTTTCTTTATAACATTAAATTATTATAAAAAATTCTTGCTTACTTTCTAAAACAATATTTCGTCACATAATTAAAAAAAAAAGGATTTTTTATATTCTGTGCAATTTTTCTCTATGCATTATACGAAAAAGGCTGTCATATTAATAATTTTATATACTCTGTGACTTATTTGTTATTTTTTAAGGAATCTGTGACAAAAGTGAAGTTTAAATTTAATAACATTGTACGTTCCTAGAGAATGATGTAAAAATATGTATTTATATATAAAATATTGACTTGTAATATTTAGCACAAGCAGTGTATGTAAGTGTAAAGTTTGTGAATATATAAAAATATACAAAAACACGACAAAACTTAATGAATAAAGTTAATTATCAATGTATGGGCTTTTATTTATTTTTTAATTTGTTTATTTTTAAGTTAATTATAATGAAAGTAATTATGAATAATAAAAAAATAAAGTAAAGAGGTGGTATCACAGACAAATAATGCGAGGTTGTTGATTTTAGTATATATTATTTAATTAATATTGCTTTATAACAGTAACTAGACTTATTGTTTTATTACGCTTTTTAGGTATGTTAAAGGTAAAAAACTTTGTTTATAAAAAGACAAAATTAATAAAACTGATAAAAAGCGCAACGTGCGCAAGGCTAACGTGTAAAATTTTTTAATCAACTGAAATGTTCGAACTTGAACTGATTCGAACATCGATTATATTTTTTACCAATCCGCCTTAACGAGATCTTTAAAACGATAGCAAAAGTAAAATTCTAGCTCAAAAAGTCGCCTTTCTAAGTGTGCGCAGTTAAAACGCTTACACTAATAATATATAATGATAACAAAAATAATATTAATTGATTTTTTAAATATATATAATATTTAAATCTATTTGAATTAAAAACCAATGGACTCTAAGTTGTATTTTTAAACATTATGGTTAAACTGGCATTAAGAGCAGCAGCGGCACTCAGAAACACCAATTAACGTTTAATTGAAATATACACACTTATTGTACATACATAAGTATCTTATTTTTGATTTGGTTAAGGTGGTTTAATAAATATTGATTTCTTAGAATCCATTTTACAGCAAGAACCTAAATAATAGAACTTAATTTTATAATAAAAAGAGTATTTTTATTATGAAATAATTATTTAGACAATTTGTATTCAGTAGAAACTCGACCCGGATTTGTTGTTTTTATGAGACATTTGGTTAGTCGAATATATATATATATATATATATATATATATATATATATATATATATATATATATATATATATATATATATATATATATATATATATATATATATATATATATATATATATATATATATATATATATATATATATATATATATATATATATATATATATATATATATATATATATATATATATATATATATATATATATATATATATATATATATATATATGTATATATATATGTATATATATATGTATATATATATATGTATATATATATATATGTATATATATATGTATATATATGTATATATATATATATATATATATATATATATATATATATATATATATATATATATATATATATATATATATATATATATGTATATATATATATATATATATATATATATATATATTATATATATATATATATATATATATATATATATATATATATATATATATATATATATATATATATAATACTTCTGTTACCTAACAAACCGTACTGAGTGAGCGATACATCAATAACTTTTTCTTAGAAATAAAAAAATATTATTAAATATGATCACAAGTGTCCAAGTAACGTTGAAATACCATGTTGTAATGCTCCACTTTTGTACAGGCTACTTCATGGCCGTGATTTTTTCTGAAAAAAAAAAAATGTTAAAAAGTAGTTATCTTTTATCTGTTTATTAAACATTTGCTTATTTTTGAACTTAAGGAGTCCAAATGTTTTTTTTTTTTCAATCTTTAAAATGTGACTCCGCACTAAATATAGAAAAAAAATACTTGAAGAAAATATTTAAAAATTTGAACCTCGTGGAATTTTTTATAAAACTTTCTCTTTTGTTAAATAATAGTTCTATGCATAGTTTATGTGATCTTTGAGTGGTTTTGGGTTTGGGTCATAGTTTATGTAGTTTGGAGAAAATTTATTAAAATCTTCTTTGTAGAGACCATAACAGGGCAATAAGTTGTAAAAAGTATTTAAGAATTTTATCGCAGAGAGAAGAACGGATGGTTAAGTGGACGGTTGTCAGGAGGTAAACATTTTCATGTTTAATTTTTAAGTATTTGTATTACTAGTGTTAAAGCTCCTAACTAGAAAAACATTAAATTAAATATATTTGAAATTAAATACATATTGTATCATTAACTTAAATAAATATACATACTTGTAAAACTCTTCACACTCCTCGATGGACACGTCGCCGCTTACAACGCGAGATCCGAACCCGCTACTATACGAAGAGTATCGTTGCTGCAACAGAACCAATGGGGCTGTGTGTTCATTTCATTAGAATTTCCGCAAGATATATGTGCAAAAAGCAACATTAAATAATATTATTATTTCATTAACTACAAATTATAAGCAAATATGAATTCGTCATAAAAACGTTTAAATTAATAAGAATAAAATGAATTTCAAAAGGATTTTCTGTCACTTTTTTAGAATATAGATATTATTGCTATATAGTATAAATTTATTAATAAGTGGCTTAGAAAAACTATTTTCGAATTTTAGTAAAATAAAGATAAAATAATGTAAACATCTCGTACTACAAAAGCACTATTAAACGTTGTTAATCTGTCACATTTATAAAAAAAGTTGTCAACCTTTCAAAAAATAACCGAAGGAGAAAGAGATATATCTCTTTCCCACTCTGATAGAACAGAGTACGCTTGCGTCATACTTGACAAATGGCGTTTAATTTCGAAAATATATTTATTTATTTATTTACCTCACTTGAAAAAGAAAACTTTTATATATTTTGTAACAAATTACTTCTTTTAAATTTTTTAAGGGCCAGTTAAACTATGCTTTTATTTAAAACATCTTGTATATAGACAACTCATATATATAAATACATAATAGTTATATATTTTTTTCTATAAAAGTAATACCTGAATATGTTTAGTAAACACTTGTTCGGCGACCACATTGCACGCAACTCGCAATCCCTTCGCAAACACGTCCATATAACTTATGTACGACGTGAATAGATCACGCAGATCGCTGTCTCTTTTGGGGACTATCCTTAAATTTATGCCACCAATCGGTGCTGATCCCTAAAAAGAAATTTAAATGATAATAATAGTTTTAATTATGATTATCATAATTTTAAATGTACACTATTAATTTCTCGGATCCGGTAACGATACAAAGTCTTGAAAATTAGACAGTAAGTGGAGAATGCAATGTTTTAACACTAGACTCTCTGCGTTTTCATAACACTAGGTCATGTTCTTTTTAATAGCTTTTTATCCTTTTATATGTTTTAAAGTTCAATATATATACTCGAGCATATACAATATGTCAAATTTGTACATATGTATACTCGTATGCTAGTTATGTCCTACGACATATAAGCAATATAAAGCTATTTTATTATAAATAGTAAATATCTCAAGAGTTACATATATTTATTAATAAATTCGATAGAATTTGTTACAAATCAATAATCAACAGCTTAGTGAAACATTTTCATAATTTTTCAAGCGTTAATCTACTCTGACCATAGTAATATACTTAAAGAAAAACATAAAAATTTGAACAACAAAATAAATTGTACAAAATATATATATAAAAATTTTGACGCGGCGTTATGAAGAACGTATGGCTCAGTGGTCAGAACGCTTGCAAGGTTTGCAAGAGGCGCGGGTACAAATCCTGCTGTTTTTAAAATAAAATAATATGTTTTCTTTAAGTAACTTTGTGAAATTTAACTCACTTGATCAGCTATACACTTGACCATGAGCGTAGCAGTTTTGATGTCGGAACAATCGAATCTATTCGTTATAAAGATCCCACCAAACATATTGTACCTGCAACAAATATATAGAAGAATATAAAAAAATATATCGAAACGTTGAAGGGACGGAAATGAATTTTTGGTCGAGAGAGTTTATAACTATATCTACAATACATATACAACATAGTTTTACTTGTGACTTTGCTTGTATAGCCAGTTGGTTAAAATTAAATTCTTACTTAAAATAGCATTTTACCTAAGTTACATTATTTAAAATAGTAAGTTACCTATGTTACCTTACGCAAAGCATACATAGTCTTTTTCGAAGAATTAACTATTAAACAAATAAATAAATATTTTTGAACTTGTTCCTGAGATTAACGCAATGAATTCTTTAGTTACATCATTTAAGTATAGATTGTATAATTTATATATTTGTATATATATATATATATACATATTTCAAAACAAGTCCTTACTTACACACAAGCCATATACATATGGTGTCCGGGCGGAGTGCACACCTTGTAATATTTATCTAAATTGTGATTTTTCAAAAAATATAAACAACTGGTCACATCCCACATGTATCTATACAAAATATCCCCATCAAAACTTTGGGGTTGCCATGTTAAACTAAAACTGCTGTAACGACGACTAAAATCGCTAAAATACGGCATAATTAACAATTGACATTTAAAATTTAATCTCTCCTTGTATTCGGCGGTAATTTTTAATAGTTTTGCAAATAATTTAATTTCTCTGGCAACATCGGTTTGGAATACCGCCTCGTAGCCCTCTCTGTACGGCCATAAAAGGAAACACTCTGCATTCAAACGTTGCGACATTTCTATGCACTTTTTAATTTGCGTCGCAGCTTGCACAAATGTTGAAGCTTCGTTGCTCGTGAATGCTCCTGTGGAATATCTGGAAATTATAAAGCAATATATTTTGTACATACAGTTAATTATAATATAAGATTTAAATTTTTATAAATTTAAAAAAAATATGATAATATAAAGATTGGGCTGAGATTACGAAGTATATTTAATCAGCAATGTTTTATATCTTGAATAAAACTAAATTGAATCGTGGTGGGATTTTGCTTGTTAATTATTAATTTAAAAAATGTAAATATTCAAACATTTCATATGAGAAGAGATAATCCAGCGTCAAAACATTCTCCAGTGCTCGCGCGAATTCGAGTTGAGTGTCAGAACTCAACGCCGCACTCAGCGAAGAACTGTAAAAATATCCCCCCAATGGGAAACGATACCTTATCCATATATTGCTTACTGTCATTCGTTGTGTTACTGCCAATAGACTATGATGGAGTTAATGATCACTTAATTATTTAAATTAATATCTGGTAATAATAACAAACGGATTAATCGCACATTTTGACATTTTTTGGACATCCGACGTTTGCAGATACTAGTCTGTGGTCGCAGGTAGACTGACGATATATTATTTAAAAAGTTTTTAATAACATAAATGCTGCTATATTTATAAATAACGTCACCAAATAGCTTTAAGACTTTTCTGATTTAAAATATAGACTAAAACATTGATTTAAAACAAATCACTTACTTAGGATGTGAATGTAAATCTGGTGCCAACCACAAAAGTTTCATCTGATATCTCTGCGAGCTTTCGCATATAAACTCTACAATCTCGTCCCAATTAGTTTTATTTTCCTCCCAATTATCAGATTGTGGAACTAAATCTGTGTCGAACGCTGTCCAATATCTAACTCCAAGTTTGTGGCAAAAATCATAGAAAGCTTTTATGCAACGCTTGTAATTGTCTATGGAATTCGAATGATCGTCCCAAGATCGGTTTAATGTGGGCCTCCCTTGACTGTCGGATCCTAGAATTCAAAAGTTATATATTTACTTATATATTAGGTATTATATGTGTTATTTAAGCCTGTAGCGCGACAGTTTCTAGATTCGATTCCCAGTCGGGTTTGGATGAATTTTTCCATTTCCATTTTCTTCGTTCTGGCAACTAGGCAAAGAGCGGTATTCAGTTCCGCCACTCAACACGCAATGCCTCGAAGAAGGTGGAAAGCGGGGACGGAGAAAGCAGGGACTGAGCAAAAGAGTGTCTTAACACTCGGTTTCACGGTTCCAACAGTTCCCTCTGCCTACCCAGCCACGTGCAGGATAAAGCGTGAAGCTAATAAAAAAATAACATAATTAAACATCAGTCATATAACTATAAATGCTTTCTTTATGAATTATTATGAATAAAATTATGAGGCTAACAACGAAATAATTTGTATAAAGCATATAAGAATTTCGACACAGCGAAGAACGCATGGCTTAGTTGTCAGAGCACTTGCACGGTACGCAAGAGAGCGCGAGTTCATATCCCGCCGCGTTCTAATTTTTATATGTTTTCTTTAAGTATTTTTTTTTATCCTCAATGTCAAAATATTTAATATCTATATGACATTTACACACCATTACTCCTAAACTCAGTAAGCGACACGCTGAACTTGAGCCACTCTTCCATGCTTCGATTGTGAACTCTTTCATTGCAGTTGTAATATCGGAAGCTGTGCACGTCGGTGGAAGTCGCGAGGTTGTTATAATCTATTTTCTCTATGCCTGAAAAAAATAGGAATAAAAAAAAAATGTCTTGAGTTACTTGCGTCGGTTCTTCTCAAGTCTGAGGCGTCAACATCACTAACTTTCGTCACTAGTAATATATTTGATGTACAAAAAGCTTTTTAGGAATATCTTTGTAAAATGCTAACTTTATTCTATTATATTTGTATCCTTTTCCCTTATACCGTTATAAAGCATATCTTCTTATTTTGCTTTTATATTTGTAACATATTAACTAGAAAGTGAAGTAGTCTTTGTCTAATATCCAAACCGTGAGAATATCTACATTTTTAATCATAATTATTTCAGCGAATTGTAATTGAATCTTAAATCGCATCTTCATTTAGATAAGACTTAACCGTTACGACACTGTCACATGCAAGATGGCTTCATTTAAAATTTATTTATGGAGAAATAAAATGCGCTTAACTTGTAATGGCGAGGATTAGCTTGAAAAGTAGGTACATATGTTTATGAGCAAAGTGTTTGGTTCTTCAGCTTATTTATTTATTAATTCAAAGGTTCACCAACAGTTGCTTACACCAATTCGCGCCATGAAAAGGAAAAATATACCAGGGACATAAATACCAACATAACAAAAGCACATTTTAATGTGACTTAATTCATATTTTTTCAAAAAGTGTTGAATAAAAATCAATAAGCCAAATTTTTATTTCAAAACTAAGAACTTTAGGAACGTCGTGGCGCAGGTAAACGTTGGACACGGTTTGTGGGTTCGATTCCCATTCGGGGAAGATGGATTTTTCTACTTCTGTTTTCTTCACTCTGGCAAAAGCGCGGCGTTGAATTCTACCACTCAACACGCAATGCCTCGAAAAGGCGGAAAGCGGGGAACGGAGTGTGTTAACACTAGGTTCCCACAATTCCTGCAGCTCCCTCTGAATGAAACGTAAAGAACTTAATAACCAATTTTTTAACATAAAAAAGGAAAATACCTTGAAAATAATCAACGTTGTCAGTACTGCGAGCTTCCCGCACTTTCTGACGCTTCCCACCTGGTCCGTACGACATGTTGCAAACTTTTACAATACTTATGTTATATATATAACCTATAACAATTTTTTTAATTAAAATAAATCTAGAACACTTTAGTCCCACTAGTATATGCAAATGCGACTGATGGACAGACGGATCCGCGGTAATCTTATATAATATCGCGTGAATAGATGCACTAGAGCGGAATTGTGTCGAGCTGTTGATTGTTTTAAACCTGATGCTAACTAACATTTTGTTTGAGTTTCACTAAACAATTGTATATGGGACGGTGTAATTTAAGAATGTATTTGAAAGAATATATAACTTACAGTTGGTACTGAATTTTATATTTTAATATTAATGATTTATACCCTTTTTTTTTCACATAATATATATATATATATATATATATATATATATATATATATATATATATATATATATATATATATATATATATATATATATATATATATATATATATATATATATATATATATATATATATATATATATATATAATATATATATATATATATATATATATATATATATATATATATATATATATATATATATATATATATATATATATATATATATATATATATATATATATATATATATATATATATATATATATATATATATATATATATATATATAATATATATATATATATATATATATATATATATATATATATATATATATATATATATATATATATATATATATATATATATATATATATATATATATATATATATATATATATATATATATATATATATATATATATATATATATATATATATATATATATATATATATATATATAAATATATATATATATATATATGTATATATGTATATATATATATATATATATATATATATATATATATATATATATATATATATATATATATATATATATATATATATATATATACATATATATATATATATATATATATATATATATATATATATATATATATATATATATATATATATATATATATATATATATATATATATATATATATATATATATATATATATATATATATATAATATATATATATATATATATATATATATATATATATATATATATATATATAGTCGGAGAAGATGAATTTTTCTATTTCCATTTTCTTCGCTCTGGCATCTAAGGCAAAGCGCGGCGTTGAGTTCCGCCACTCAACACGCAATGCCTCGAAAACGGCGAAAAGTGGGGACGGAGTAAGCAGGGACTAAGTAACGGAGTGTCCTAACACTAGGTTCTTATGGTTCCTGCAGTTCCCTCTGCCTACCCTGCCATGTGCGGGATAAAGCGTGAAGCTAAAATATATTATATATATATATATATATATATATATATATATATATATATATATATATATATATATATATATATATATATATATATATATATATATATATATATATATATATATATATATATATATATATATATATATATATATATATATATATATATATATATATATATATATATATATATATATATATATATATATATATATATATATATATATATATTGTTTAAATAAATTTGGCTCTATCGGCTGAGAAGCGAACGGCATTACTATAAGATGTAAATGATACCAGAAAACGTTAAGATTAAAATATGGCGTACGGCAGAAAAGTAGGGGTGATTATGGCTTTAAAAACACCTTCTTATATAAAAAATATCATAGATAAAAGATAGTAGACCTCAAACTACTTGGTAGAATAACAAGGAAAGGATGTACAGACTTGGTCACAGAGAGACCTAACTACATATACTTACGATAAGTTACAACAAGGTGTTTCTATAGTAGTTCTATAGTTTTTCTTTTGGAAAATAAATAAATTGAAAATTTATTGGCACGTAGTGTACTTTATTTCATTTTAAATGAGTGCATAGGTCTAAAAATATAAATTTACAAAAAGAAAGCGGGGACGGAGAAATCAGGGACTAAGCAACGGAGTGTCTTAACACTAGGTTCCTAAGGTCCCTGCAGTTCCCTCTGCCTACCCTGCCATGTGCGGGATAAAGCGTGAAGCTAAAAAAAAAGAAATGATTTATAACTTACTTTTACAGTAGTAACTCGATTATCCGGCCCTCAGTTATACGGATTCGCGATTATTCAGACTACAGGCCAATTGAATTAAATATACCTACAAGTTGTATTTGTGATAAACTGGCTTACGACAAATGACAATTACGAAATATTTTCAACCAAATTTCTAAATAAACATCGATATCGTTATTACGTACTAGTTGTTTTTAACAAACGTTTAATATTATGTAGTATCTGTATGGTCAAAATCCGATTACTCTAGATATGTATGAACTTTCGATTATCCGAATTTTCCATTATTCGAATGCCTTACAACAATTAGCTCGATTAATCGAGTTTCGAGTACGACTCTCAATTGACAGATATTACTATTAGATTTATCATTACAGAAAGAAAACAAAACTATAACCTTAAAAATATTTATTCATAAAACTTAAAATAAAAAGTCAACATTACATTGTATTTACAAAAACATCCACAAAATCCTCAGCACAATCACTAAAACGAACCAAAAGGACAGTGGGATCTTAGTTTTATTGACATTCTCCACCTTCTCCAACCCCGACACCTCTCCCTTCTTCAATGGAGAAGTCAAACCCGGCATTTTGGGTTTATCTATGGGTTCTCCGATCATGGAGAACTTGGTCGCTTCGACAATTTTAACGACGAGCATCTTCCCCATATATTCTTCCTTCTTTGGCACAAGAACTTGTTCGTAGAACTCGTTATGCGATACAAAATAGTTTTTATCGTGAGATATGTCTGTGACTAGAACCTCTTGGATTTCATTTATTTTATGTCCGTATGGTTCGTAGGATCTGAAGAATTCTGATAGTAATTTTGTACGCTTCTTCACCTCTTGGCCGGGGACCTATAAACAAATTTAATATGAAAGATAAATAGGCAAAGCGCAGCGTTGAGTTCCGCCACTCAACACGCAATGCCTCGAAAACGGCGGCAAGCGGGGACGGAGAAAGCAGGGACTAATTAACGGAGTGTCTTAACACTAGGTTCGTATGGTCCCTGCAGTTCCCTCTGCCTACCCTGCCATGTGCGGGATAAAACGTGAAACTACAAAAAAAAAAAAGAAAAATTGTAAATCGGTTAGACCGAAGAAGACCAAGATATTAGAATATATTATATATGTATGTATATTTATTGCCATTTTAATTAAAATTATTTAGATTTAAATAAAAAAAAACAATATATATGTATATATAATATTCTTACGTTACATTGATTTCTATAGAAATTGGACAGTTTCAATAAAAACTGTCGTCTGAAGGCCTGCCAGGGCCTGAAGGAAGTCAACAAGTAGTACCAAATTGTATTTTGTATTTATGTTTAAATATTATTGTCTTTTAATAAAAATTAATAAAGCGAAAGCAAAAAACACATAGTAAACAAAAAAATTCACACTCTTATAACAGAGAGTTGAATCACTAGCACAATTAAAATAAAAAGCACAAAAAAGTCACTAACTTTAGGCATATTAGCAGCAGGAGTGCCAGGTCTCGGGAAGAACTGGTTGATGAAGAGAGACGGGAACCTGTACTTCTGACAGAGAGTCACGGTCTGCTGGAAGTCTCCCTCCGTCTCCGTCGGGAACCCGCAGATGATGTCCGTGACTATTGTGATGCCGGGCACTCTGTAAGTTGGAAGCTAATTAGTATATGTTTTTTTTTGCTATGGTAGATATATTGTAATGGTGTGGGTTCAAATCTTGCTTCTTTGTTTTTTTATAATTTATATATTATAATGTTACACACACACACACACACATACACACACACACACACACGCACACGCACACATGCGCACACGCACACGCACACACGCACGCACACACACACACACACACACACACACACACACACACACACACACACACACACACACACACGCACACACGCACACACGCACACGCACACGCACACACGCACACACACACACACACACACACACGCACACACACGCACACACACACACACACGCACACACACGCACACATGCGCACACGCACACGCACACGCACACACACACACACACGCACACACACACGCACACACACACACACACGCGCACACACGCACACACTCACACTAACACACACGGATAACAAATAAATAGAAATATAGAATTATACAAAGTATGTAGGCTTATAGCTGTAAGCAATCTCTAATAGATAACCTTGTATTTGTAGGCCTGGTTATATGAAAGAATAGTATACAATGATTATTTTTATTTATATTTATTAACATTTTAATATTTTTAAATGTTTATTCAGATGATTAGGATAAACATATTTATTTTTTTCATCTCAAATATTTTTTTAATAAATAAAAAATTTAAATTAAAATCTCCCAAGTGGAAGTGGAAATTGGGTAATTTAAAGTCTTAATACAAAAGGTTTTTCCCATTCATAACTAAAAACCATATGTGTATGTACATACAACATATATATGACAACATATACACATCAGTGTTACATATATTCATAAAAAATATTATTATACTTACTTTTCTCTTAAAAAATCAACAACTTGTTCAAAGTCAGCTCGGGTGTACTCCCTCTTCATATCTGACAGTACCATGTCACTACCGGACTGGACTGGGACGTGAAGAAATCTGCAAAATTACTTTATTATATAAATATATTATTTTCTTTATAATTTACATATTCAGTTTATAATACAAATTAAGTTACAATACAAGTTTACATATACAAATTAAGTTTGAATAAAAATCACATCAAAATTTCTGATTTAGTTTTATTGTATATATTATTATAAATTATGTTAAACTAAATTCTTTTTATTTCTAAACATTTTTTTATGTCTTTATGTGTGTGAATTAAAATAAACATGACTGATTTACTATTAAATGTTATGAAAAAAACTAAAATAATATGTACTTATAAACTCTAGGATGATGCATAATCTTAGCGACTTCCTCCAAATGTTCCAAAATATATGGAGGGTTTGTCATTCCGAGCCTCAGTCTGCAGCCTTCTGGTATAACTTTGACTAATTTCCATAATAACTCCGGCAGAGATGTTCCTATGTCCCTTCCATATGTTCCTAGGATGTATAAAAATATTTTAAATATATTCTTTGAGTAAACTTCTATATATATACCTACTGTATTGTAAGATTTACTTCGAAAGTCCAATTATGTTTTCATACACATTATAATGATTATTAAAGTGTTAATCCTCACTAAGAATAAAAAAACACTTAAGGAAAACAAAATTTTTACCACTTGTCTGCTTGTTGTGTTAATTTTTAAATGCTCCCTTTAAAGTTTTCAATTACCTCATTTATCAAAAGGTTAACCAATCAATTTGAACTAATAATAATTTTTTTTTGTCTACTTTTTTGTCTAATCACTATATTTTCCACATGTGGTAAAATAGCGAGAACATTGAAAAACACTGTGTATATACATTATTAGGATTTTGAGTCTTAAGTTGTGTTTTATGTTATCAAAGGACATTCCTCTAAATTCCTATTATGCGTCAATTTTCTTATATATAATGTAATATTCCTAAATACAATATCTTACCAGTATCTTCGCTAGTCAACCATATTTCACAGACACCCTCTTTAAAAGATTGTCTTGCTCTTTCAACAATTTCTTCAGGAGGGTAACTTCCCAACTCGCCTCTTGCATGTCTAGTTTTACAATATGTACATTGATTTAAACATCCCGTGTTAATTGGTATTATTTCGATTAAAGGATTTTTTCTTACTTTAGGTAGTAAGAGGGAGGCACCTCCTGCTTTTCTACCTTTTTCGGTTTTCTTTTGACCGAACAGACGGACTGTGTGACCTGATGATATAAACATTTAGAAATTTACATAAGTAACAAATAAAAAAATATTAATAGAACATTTATTATAAAAGTAATTTATTATACATATATTGCTATATAAATTCTTTTTTATTCAAAAACAAAACTATATTTCATTATTTCTTTTAACTAAATTAATCTATGAATAAAAATTAGCAAGAACAAATAATAATGCACAGATTACCTTTTAAAGTCTCTTCAACAATTTCTACTATCCTATCAATTTGTTGCACACCCACAACACTTAGACCTTGCAAGTAATTTGCTCTTGGAGCTCCTTGGGGTACACAGCCTGCAACTACTATATGTATGCCACGGCTTTGACCTAGCTCTATTTCATTTCTGTCAAATAGTTCAAATACTTTATAATTAAAATTTGATTTAACTTAAATAATATGTATAATTTTAATATTATTTATAACAGTTGTCTATAGTTAATTTTGTTTTTGTTATACATTAAAGTATTTTCTATGCCAATAATATTTTAGCAAGACATTTATATTCTTAAAGTCATTATAATATTAATATACAATTAAAATTATACTTGAAAAAAAATTAAAGACATTCAAAATACCTTACTATTATAAGAAATAAAAAAGAAAACTTGTTTTAATTTTATAGATCTTACTTAAAATGATCTTCAGAAGGACTTTTAACTGTGCATGAGTTAAGTAGCCACAACTGAGCTTGCCATTTGTCTTCTGTCAGCTTATAACCATGAGCTGCTAACAAACCAGCCATGTACTCTGAATCTGAGTTGTTGTGGGCACATCCCCATGTTTTAACATATATTGTTTGAGTTCCTGTAATATATTATAACATTGTTATTAAGGATTTTTTTAACTCGTTATTATAATAAAAAAAGAGTAATTTTATGATTATTGTTTTTTTTTATTAGAAAAATTATATGAATTTAGGTTATACCTGGCACAACACTTTCCAAAATTATCTTTTCCACAGTTTCAATTTCTTTATTTTCACGTTTCCTTGAACGTACACTAACATTTTTACGACTTGCATATCTCTCTTTAGGTGTTATATCTTGTGAAGATATCAAATCTTCAATATCATCAATAAATTCAGAAACAGCGCCTGGCATGATCACGATTTGTTTTGGTTGAGATTATTTGTTATCTGTAATGTTTGACATCCCATGACGTATTAGGAAACGTTTATGAATTTGAAATGAAATTGAATTATAAATAAAGTTTAAATTTTAAAAAATTAAAAATGTTTTTCATAACGTAAGCATTATGAAAAACTATTTTACAATAAAATAGATATTTAAATAATATAATTGCATTATAGTACATAATGACAACATATATTTTTAATATTTTTTACCAACATGAAAGGGTCTGCTGGAAAAACTTACTAATCAGATATTTTACTTTCGCTCACATTATTATTGTCTGTGAGTTGATACAGCAATTTAAAATTGATAAAAAGTGACTGACTACATTTTAAACTAATTTACCACTCAAAAAAATTATTTCAGCTCTTCGTTCTGGTAAAAAAATTAAAAAATAAACAAAAACATAAAAATTTGACATTAAGCAGGTCTCTCAAATAACGTCGGGAAAAGAGTAAACGTGCCATATACATAGGAAGGTACAACGCAAAGCTATTTATTTATTAAAAAAAAGTAATAAAAATATATAAAGTCATATAACAATTTGAATATTCCTTTGAGATTATACAGGATAGATATAATATTCAAATAATAAAGATTAAACTATTAGTGTTAATAATTACAATTTATTTAAAAAAACACACACAAAACAGCGCTTGGTATAAAAACAAGTCTTTAATTTTATCGATGTACATGATATTCGAATTCATACCAAGTCTAAAGCAGGAAATATTTTGAGAACTACAAATACCTCTTTTGTATTTGTTATCATTTTAATTTTATAATATATCAAGTTTATTCACGTGTTCAAGTTTATCAATTATTTGATGTAGTAGTAGTAGTATAAAATTTGCCTAGTTTAAAATATTAGACAATGCCATTGTCAAGAAATAATATTTTTTATACTAAAACATCATTTAACCTTTGCCACAACTTATTAGAGGACATTTAAACATAATAATAAAAAAGATGTATAAAAAAAGATTCATTACAATAGGCCCCCAATAAAATCGTAGCTTCCGATTAATAATAGCATGAACTTCATTCTTGATTTTCGTAATAGATTTTTACTTTGAACTTTAATTCAATCGTATAAAATATATAATCACACGTCATAATATATGAGTATTATAGGTGTTTTGTATGTGACAATAGGTCGTACAGCTGCTATGGATACCCTTGGCCTTACTGATCAACTTTGGCGCCTTTTATCCTGTTCAAGCGTTGAATATATAAATAATATTCATTTGATATACAAATGTGTTACAACATTGATTACTTATGAGAAACATTTAGTAAAAATATAAATAACCTAAATTATTTAGATTCATATGTTTTTAAATAAGTAGTAAATTATTTTACAAGTACAATTTTTATCCTGTTGGTATAAATTTGAAGCATATGCTTAATTTTTGGGATCAATAGTCCATTTGTCAAGAAGGCGATAGGCTATAGACCAAGTTAATATATATATAACCTAATATATATTTGAATCGCGTACCTTGTGTTGTTTAGAATAATCTCCAATTTTACTATTATAAAGTAAATATTGTAAAATAATTATTATACGAACAAGAATAGAACAAATTATTATTTTAAAATTTGCTTAGCAAAAACTATTTAAGTTTTGCCAATTTCGTAATTTCATTGTGTTATTTTAGCTTAGTCACGAATTCATTGATCAAATACATATTACGAAATATTATTGCATCGGTCACAACAATTTATTTTTAAAATAAGGTTTTATATGTTTTTTTGAAGCTGTCTATAACGTCATAGCCATTTAGTCCCGCTTTCCCGCCTTTTACCGTCTGTCAGTTAGTTGTGCGGGGAACTTCGTTTGGAGAGGGTGTGCTGTAAGTTTATTATTAACTGTGCCGTGTTACGTGAAAACTGTTTAAAATAGTGTCTGTGTTGTATTTAAAACTATTTAATGATAGATATGTAAGTAAAAATGAATTTAATAAAATATTTCATTTATTTTTGTAATACATATCCTAGATGTGAAATTATTTTAATTTTAAAAATTTTACTTTTAATCGTTTAAGTAATATTTTGGCTTTCAAAACTTTAAAATTAAAAATTATCTACGTGCTTACAATATTAAATATAATAACAAAAACATATACCAAATTATATAGTGATTTTACTATGAATTGTGTATTTGTTCTATTGTTTTTGAGAGTATACTTATTTTTAATGAATACCCTATTGTCTTGTTAGCATAAAGAAGGATGTCATTTTCTACACATTTTTAGTGACTTACCTTACCTAGTCATTATCTTTCTTGTAAGTTTGAATTTACAAGTTTGTATTATTTTTACTTCAGTCTTTATTACTTCAAGTACAAATTTAAGCTTTATAATGGAGTATGGGCAACACTCGTTATGGTTAAAACTGTACATTGATTAATTTATTATTGAATATAATCTTACAAAAATTACTACAATTAAAAAAAAATGTGTTTTGTTTCTACGTAATAAAGAGTAATTTAAAAAAAAAATCTCGTAAACGATTGTTGCGAAAGAAATAATTTTTCTAACTCACGCAATTAAATTTGTTTTACTATTTACTTTACTACTTTTTTACTTTAATAGTATTAATATTTATAAACAAAATCTTATAATTTATTTCGTAAACAAATGATTTTATAAATAAATTTATAAAATATATAAGTTATACATAAGAGAAGAGAACATACTGGCACGCATGATAGATCTTTGGCCCCTTTTTTTGTTTCTTTAAAAAATAAACGGTCTGCGCACGCGCCACGGCCACCTGCCATTGCCATTGTCTGTGCATCTCCCAAAATGTTATATAGGAACTTAATCGAAAAAAAAAAACTTAATCACATATGCGTCCATCATTTACTTCCAGCTTATTTATAGTAGTGGGCGCCCGCAACTTTGTTGACGTGACTTTTATGGCACTTGCCACCCTAGAGCTATCCTTTTTCGTTAAGATTCATGAGATTCGTATGAGATTGTGTTGTATGTGTGTGTACAACGAAAACTGGTTACATACAATAATTGTTACTAAAGATTTCTCTATATAAGTAATTGTATATATATATAAAATTGTATATATATAGGTTAAGTTGCAAGTACAAATATTGGGAGCTCGTTTTCTTCTTACATAAAGATAGTGTGTATTAACTTTGTAAATGAGATAAGACCCAAAGTCATGATGTGTAACTTTAATATTTTAAAAAGTGCAATATATACATAAAATTATTCCATTACTAACAGACAGACTAAACACGACCGAAAGTTCTTATTGGGAAGTGTAGGGTAGTCATTAAGAGAGGATGTCCCAAAATTTCAAAGGGAACTTAGAGAAATATGATTTAATTTTCTAGTCAACCAAAATGAAGTTGAGGGCTACAGCTTGTATAAGAAAAAAAAACACGTTAATGAAACACGTGTAACTAAAATGGACAAACATATAAACATTTATATTAAATATAGAACATATGAGCAAGCAGTGACTTCAGAAATAGCGCCTACAAAGCTCTGTTTACTAAAAGTGGGCGATATTGACAAAAAAAAATCGATTATTACATTAATAGATTCATATCGATTTTTTTATAATATGGTCATTTTCCTTTTAATAATTGTAGAGCTAAGGTTTTTATTATAATATTACAACGTAATTTGCTTTTATATATTAAATTAAAAAATATGTAAACAAAATATTCAATACTCTCATCTGTTAAGTTAGAATAAATTTAAGATTGACATTCGCTTGTTTGAATGTATAAGCTTAATTCCATTAAAACAATAATTTACAGTAATACATATAATATACTTACTAAGCTTTCTAACTTTGTGAACTAGATTTTTACTACGACTTCGCTTGTCTTCAAAAGCAATTTACATATAGTTCCTCCGTATAAGAACTATACAACACAAAATAATTTAACAAATATAAAAGGTTAGTTCCTGAGATAAGCGCGCACATACAAACGCTTATCATAGAAATGTTTCCAAAAGGAAATACAAGACGAAAGCGCTTACACAATATTTGGTTGCGATTTTAGGCAGGCAATTTTATCGCAGGTCGAAAGTTATCTGATGCGACCTAAATACATCTGCGAATATAACCCCTTCGAATTTATCAACGTTCTGTTTATTTAACAATTACGATTATATTATTTATAAGAGAATATTGCACTATTAAGTTAGTTATTGCTAAGTATTTAAATAAAGTGAATAGAGTGTCTCATAACTAGGTTTTCTGCGGGATTGCTTTATGGGGTAGAGATGTCAAGCTAAAAAAAAAAAATAAACTATTTTTATACAAGACTATGTCCTTATAGTTTTTAATGTATTTAAGGTAAAAGCACCAATGGTAGACACTATAAGGATGACATAAGATTTAAACAAAAATATTGTTTTATTGGAAAAGAAATACAAAAGAAACAAAAAATTTAATTGCACCTTGGTTAATACAAAAGTATATTATAAACTAAATACCCACCGAATCAACGTAAATTAAAACAAAAATTCCATTTTTATTAATTAAGTTAAATGACCCTAAAGATGACACATTCATAATTCAAAACACCAATAGTTGACATGCAAGCTTGAATATAATCAAATAATAAATTATAAAATTAGCTTAAAATAGCATTAACTGAAATCCTTGACTAAGTATCAAAATTTTTATAGGAATAAAATTTTAGTCTTGTTCCAGTTCCTTTGATTTTGAACTTCTGGCCTTTTATAGGTGGCATCTTGAAAAATCCGACCACCAAAAAAAATACCCCAAAATTTGACACCCTGTTTACTATTGGAGTGTTTTATTATTGTCATAATTTTAACAGTAGGTACTTATATTGTTGAAAATAGTGTTGATAATTGCATAAACCTACGATTAGGAATAGGTTCCGTTACTGCACCAAAAGTAGACTTGCATGTCATCTTTAGCGTATTCTGACTATTTTCGGTACCAATAATAGACCACTTATGATTTTTTAGAAAAATAATATCGGAACAAATAATGAATTGTTTTAATCTTTAGAAAATATAAATATCAATACAAAACATAACAAATAACAAAGTAATATCTTTATAAAATTTATTAAAATCACTTGTATCGCTGCGGCATCCTTAGCTAAACTTATAAGAAATGGCTAAAAGCGTGTGTGACTTCGTCACATTGCTCGCAATAATTGATGCTATTTTAACTTTTTAAGCAAAAGACCGTTGTTATGGTTGTGCTATTTGATTAACAGGTGAAGCAACCATTTTCTGGCACTAATAATTGTGACATACAAGTAAAAATATTCTTAATATTGAACTTAATTGTTGAAAGTGTCATCTTTTGGTACACTGTCCACCATTGGTGATTTTACCTTAACATTTTATTACGAAGCTCTGCTTTTTAATAATCTTTCTAACTTGTTATATATAAGCAAGAACTTTTTAGGTATATGTATTTCATTTAGATTTTCCTCATACCATCTCCTGCAGTATAAAGTAGAGAAAAAGAGAAAGATCTTAGTCCTAGCCGTGTTTTCCAATTTAAAGACTTTTGCCTTAAATTAAAGTAAGATCTACGTCAGAAAAACCAAACAAAAATTTCTAAATAACATTCAAAATGAAAAAAATAAAATTCAATCTATATATCGTAGATAATCCAATCACCTCTGACTTATTTGTGATATAAATAGAATTATATGATATATCATACAAATATATGGCAAATAATATTTTTAGACTGATACGAGTATCTTTTTAGCGCAGTGGCACAGCATCTATCCATAAACGCGACATGTAGGTTTTGTTCCCACTCAAAACGCAATGTCTCGAAAGGTGAAAATTGGGAAACAGGTTAACTAGACCTCCCTATAGGCACCTATAGGCATAAAATTTAAAAAATATTTAATACACGTAAAAGTACAGTGTGAATGTATTAAGAATTTTTTTGCTTTAATAATTAATGCTGTTACAGTACATTTTGAAATTGTCTCTTTTGTTTGGATTTCGCGAATTATATAAGCACAATACGCCATTGGGTTCCGATATCCAATACGCGATGTAGATATTGGAAAGTGCAAAGTGATATATTTGTTTTCTCTTCGTATTGAGGGGGCTTCGTATCGAGGACCGTCATGGAGCAGAGGCGCAACGTCTGCCTGTAACGCGACGGTTTCTGGGTTCGATCCCCAGTCGGGGAAGATGGATTTCTCTATTTCTCCATTTTCTTCGCTCTGGCATACTAGACAAGCGCGGCGTTGCGTTCCGCCACTCAACACGTAATGCCTCAAAAAAGGCGGAAAGCGGGGACGGAGAAAGCAGGGACTAAGCAAAGGAGTGTCTTAACACTAGGTTCCCACGGTCCCTGCAGTTCCCTCTGCCTCCCCTGCCATGTGCGGGATAAAGCGTGAAAATAAAAAAAAAGAAGAAAAAAAATTGAGGGGGCAAATGTAGAGAATAGGGACTGTGGTGGCACAGAGGCGTAGCGTCTGCCTGTAAACGCAACGGTTTGTGGATGGATTTTCCTATTTCCATTTTCTTCGCTCTGGCATCTAGGCAACAGCTCGGCATTAAGTTCCGCCACTCAACACGCAATGCCTCAAAAAATGCAGAAAGCAGGGAATGATGTGTCTTAGCACTAGGTTCCTATATATATGGTTCCTGTGGTTCCCTTTGCCTACCTTGCCATGTGTGGAATAAAAGCGTGAATCTAATAAAAAAAATATAGAAGATAAAAATATACATTTTAAATTTACGTAAAGCATAATATTTTATAATAATAATTAATCAAAATATATAAAATAATAATAAATTAATAGTTATGATTTGGAGATAGATGCTTGTAGATCAATAAAACATAAAATGAAAAAAAAAAACATGTTTTAGAGTGTTTTGGCAGAATGTTCGAATACCTTGATCATATTTTTACAACGTGTACCACATTATGACGTGGGACGGAACTTCATACGATGACGACTTAACTGGTGATTCAGACCAAAAAAAAACAACTATTTTTACCACACGCCTATAAAATGAATTAAAAAATTATAGCCGTTATTGATATGAATCACTGCATTCACTTTTTTTTTCTTTGCAATATTCTGTGAAGATATTACTCTGAGTGACTGTACATGAGTCTTTTTAGGGTTCCGTACCTAAATGGAACAATTGGTAGGACTTTACTATTATTTCATATACTTTTGAAGTTTCACAAGAAATTGATAATTACATTATAATATATGAAATTAAGTAGGAAAGTTTCTAAGTTCATTATTTACATGTTTAACACAAAAAGAAACCATTACAAACTTATATTTGAATTTATTCTCATATAAAATGAATGGATGCGACCGCATATTGAAGTTTATCCGTTTGACCGCATATATAAGTTAGTTAGTTACTAACTTAGCGGAGTAGCTAAAAAATTGACCGATATTTTTTAAATCTGCCTGTAGTCAGTATTCTTTTATAATATATATCAAATATTTACTTTAATTTGTTAAAAAAAAAGTACAAGAGATAATAGACATATGCAAACGATTTACAAGAATTACGGATGTCTATATATTAAGAGTGTGCTAAGTTATAAGAGTGTGAAGATAAAAATAAAAAAAAAATTAGCTTCAGCAGTTTTTTTAGGAATTTAGGTCAATATAGACACTTGCCACTTAGGTACATATATACCTACACAATTATCTGTTACTAAGAATATGTTAACCATTGCGTCATATAACACTAATTACTAGACGGGTAAGTGGCCTAGATGCACAAATTACTTGCTATGCACGTTCATTACTTACATAATATATGAAAATATTTTAAAAATCTATTATTTATATCGTATTTTCTATTTATTTTATTGACGATATATACAGAATGTAGATGTTACCGCGACCTTAATTTAAAGTATTAATCATAGTATTAACTAGCCTTTATAAACTTGATAAAATTAAATAACGAGTAATATTTTCAAAAATAAAACATGTTTCTTCCAACAAAATAAATAAGTAAATTATTGTTCCAAAAAAAAAACGTCATTTCTTAAGTATGATGCAGCTTACACTATCCTGTCAGAGCGACAAAGAGATATAATCTCTTCTCATTTGGTTATTATTTTTGACAATGACATGACAATGACAGATTGACAATGTTTAATCATCCGCATTTGCATTAATGATGACTACTTCACAGCATGTTATAGATAAAATGAAATGAGAGGCAGCGTCTTACAACACCTTACATATAAATAAAAAAAAAAAACGCTCAGTAAACTTGCACATTAACAACTTAACCTCGACAGTGTCCATCGAAACGTCGATCAGAACGTTTCATTTGCCCGGCTAGCCTTAAATAAGCGTAGGGTGTTTACCCAAGGCGATAAAATGCATATAAAACAGGGGATGGGGGACGATAAGGGAAGTCGTCTCGAGGGACGATTTGGCAATCAATAAATTGCATGCTTAATGAGTAATGACTGTTTATGTGTTTACGCATTTATGTGTGTCTGTGTGTTTTGTTTTTGTAGCACGTTTGTCATAATTCTAATGATTTGGTCTGGCCATCTTGTAAGGGTTAAAATTGTTTTGTAAATTCTTATGAATGAGTATTTTTAGCCTACCTGCGGCAGTGTTTCCTGATTGATACGACATGGGTACCTTAAAAAAGCTCTGCTCCTCTGCTGTTGTACAGGGCCGTGGGCGTCGGTGATCACTTACCATTAGGTGACCCGACCGCTCGTTTGCCTTGTCCTTCCCATAAAAAAAAATATACATTTTTATTTCCTTGAGAGATATATATATATATATATATATATATATATATATATATATATATATATATATATATATATATATATATATATATATATATATATATATATATATATATATATATATATATATATATATATATATATATATATATATATATATTATGTTATACATATATTATATTATATAATATGTTATAGACATAGGAAGTGTATTAAAAATTGACACAAGGTGAAGAATGGAGTGTCATAGCGTTAGATTCCCTCTGCTTAATCTGCTATCGGTTTTCGGAACACAGCGTAAAGCTTTTTTAAAGTATATTATGAAATAATATTAATAATTATTAGAATTCAGTGTTTTTGAATAAATTAGTTTAAAGTAGGTACTATCTTTTTCCCGCGACTTTGTCCATGTGTACTAACCATTTATTATACACTGTTTTTATTACTGTCCTCTTCTACGTCATGGAAAAGCAGAACCTTTCTTCTGGCCTGTGTTTCTAAGCGGTCCAGACCAATTGTCAAAAGTTCAACCTGGGACTTTAATAAACCAAGTGTTTTCCACACAAAGGATTTAAATGTGTTAAACTCTGCAGCTGACATTTTTAATTGTGGGAGTAGATGTATATTCCAGACTGTGATAAATTTTCTCAAATTCCCCCATCCTGGCTGAGAACACAGAGGAGAGCTCTTCCATGCCCTTCAGTAATTGTTCCACAGTTGTATTCTTTGTGAACTCAGTGTTGAAAATAAGTAAGTGAGTTTAGTGGTTATCAACTTAAGCACTAAGTATTTATGGCATATAT
Source organism: Dione vanillae (assembly GCA_037178615.1). Taxonomy (NCBI): domain Eukaryota; kingdom Metazoa; phylum Arthropoda; class Insecta; order Lepidoptera; family Nymphalidae; genus Dione; species Dione vanillae. The sequence continues at coordinate 693,790 of JAZFAU010000126.1, forward strand.
ATACTTTTAAGATATTTTAAATAAAACAGCTAAAGATCTTAAAAAAACACTTCTATATTCTTTACACAGTCTCTTTTGTGTCTACCCGCGGAAAAAGACCAATGGGAGAATTTTGTCCATTTCACTATACTTTCTATACAAATCTTACTCTTCAATTATCAATTCAGGTGAAAGATGAAAAGTGGAACTTAATACTACATTCTCACGATTCCTTCTATCTTTATCTTTTTTAACTTATAAATACCTCATATATATAAATGAGAATATTGATTTTGAAGATCTATTAAAAAGATAAATTACCACTTGGCGTTGGCGATCTGAGCGTGCCAGTTGAGCACAATTCACTTCACCAATCTCACGTTTAATGGAGAACACACAAGAGAATATGCACTTCACTTTCACTGCTACATTTATCTAAGTGGAGTCTGTGTCTAACTGTCAAACACTATCCCTACTATCCCCAATCTACTCCCAATATACAGGTGTGGCTGTAACAACGACCTTAATTTCAAGCGAAGTTCTAGTTAATAACTAGCCTTTATAAACTTGTTAAAATTATAAAAAAAGTAAATTTTTCAAAAATATTATTTTTTTTGACGTGACAACGTCTTAAATTAGGTTGCGGCTGGGAGTCACATATGAAAAAGGTAACGTAACGATGTGTCAACTGTCACCGAACTATGATCGGTCCGCCGCGCGTATCACTTGACACATGTACAATGTTTTAGTAAACAACATATATTTTCTATAGTTAAAATTTGTTCAATTTATATTATAATTATTAATCATATCAATAAATATTCTACCGAGAAAAAGACGTTGTCACGTAAAATTTTCGCCCGTAAAACCCACTTTACAGGCAACCATTTTTTTTCAAAAAAAAAACAAATAATTAAATTATTGTTCCAAAATAAAACGCCATTTGTCAAGTATGACGCAAGCGTACATTATAGCTTTTTTTCTTTTGGTTATTTTTTTTGATTGAAAGGTGACAGATCGACAACGTTTAACAGTATTTTTGAAGTTCGTCATTCATATTTAATGATGTCTTCCTCACGGGTTACACAGCACGTATAAATATCGTGAAATGGAAAAGATGATGCTGTACCCAAAATATAAATTATTATTAAATAGTTTTTTGTATATAGCCTCAAAATAATTTCCCCTATAAGTAGTTTTGATGATAGCCGCCGTCTCAGATACACTCTGTATATCCACAATCCGTAATCCCCAATCTCGAGATAGCAATATGATAACAAATGTCAAAGTAAATCTTTTTTTAATTTGATCTGCAAAATGTTCTACGTAAAAATAATAATAAAAATAGTACATTTTCTTTTAATAATAAAATAAAATTTGTTTATGAAACGCGTATATGTTTCTACTCAAGTGCAGAATCGATACGTAGGTATACTCGTATACTCATACTAAAATACATACACTCATTGAACGTCCAGCTGTCTATTACGTCAAAGTCTATCATCAGTTCAATTGAATCTTTAAGCGCTACACTACAATGGTGTAAAAAGTAGAGAGAGTTAGTGATGGAAACTCTCCGATTGCTCTTATCTTATTAAGACACAGTAGTTCTTTATAATGTAAAGATTAGTATAGTAAGTTATAATGTAAAGCGAAGTAAAAAGTTCAAGGTATTAATTTATGTGCGTCTGTATACATATATATAATATAAGGACCACCGTGGAGCAGAGGTGAAACGTCTGCCACGACGGTTTGGGTTTGATTCCATTTTCTTCGCTCTGACAAGTAGGCAAAACGCGGCGTTGAGTTCCGCCACATAACAGGTTGTGTCTTGAAAAGGCGCAAATCGAGGAACAGAGTGTCTTAACACTAGCTTCTTTGATTCTTGCTGTTGTGGTACCAGAGACCAAACGTTAAGCAAATCCGAGTACAATAACACTAATACCTATTTAAAATTACTAAATATTACTTGCTTTATAATATTTATCCATTACAATTAGATGAAAGAAACGTGTTGAACATAATTTATATAGTGTATACAAATTTAGGTCACTCCGTACTGAGGGATACTTGATCAAGTTTGATTGATGTGGTGTGTTTGATGTATTAATATGAGTTTTACTTATAAACAAAAAGGCCCTGAATCTAGCTAATGGTGTTTTCGATTTAGTTGGATTTTCTTTTAACTTGTAGATACAAACCTTGGTACGTAGCGGCCGTTTCTTTTTAGCTTTATGATGATATTTTTGTGTAACAATTGATTAGACGTATATCTATCTATTTACGTGTATCATGCTTGTGCCTTCTGCTATGAAATACAAATTAATATTTAATTTATCTGCCTTTTAGTGATAAATTGTTTCTTTATTTAAAAATCACAACTATCGTGAGTAAATTTGTGATGATTATTATTTTTAGTAGTTGTGGCGCAGCGTCTGGCAACGATTTTAGCGGGAGTTCAATTCCTGCTCGAGGAGAATGAATTCTTTTCATTTTCCTCGCTCCTATAACAAAACAAAGCGTGATTGAGTTCCACTGCTAAGCAAGAAAAATGGAGAACGGAGTGTCTCAACACTACGTTCTTTCTAAAGACTCTGCCATATGCAATTTTAACTTAGTTTTACATCTCAGGGCCATATCTTTCGTTCAATGAAACATCTAGATCTCAAGGAAAAATAAAAAAAATATAAAGAAAAAACATAAAATAGTAAATTAAACGCAATACACAATAATGGACTCGGCTCTTAGCAAATTAGTGATGTTCGCAAACAGCGCGGCACTCGATGAAATTGAATTGACATCTGTCATTAACGATAACACGATCAGGTGTCGTTTTACGGAAACAGCCACATCCCTTTTGAGGTGGTAATTAATTGTTATTTATAGTTTTTATATTTATTTTATTATCTGTAACTTATTATTAAAAAAGTAATGAAAAAAGTAATATCATTTAAATGATTTTATTAAATATATATATATATTTAGTAATACTATGATACATTATGTTTAGTATGTTAGAAAATTAAGACGATTTTTGACGTTTTTGATTTTTGAGAATAAGACATGTTTCATACGAAATGATTGTGAACATATTGGACTCCAAATAATAGCAGATTTTGTATAATAAACACACACGTTTAAGTAGTTTTTGTATTGGTAAAGTAATTAAAATATTTTTATACTTTACCAGACGTGGCTGATTTGGTTGGTACATGTAAAAAAATACTTAAAAAAAATATATAAAAATTTGAACATATTTGTTTGCTTGGTACAATTTTGAGAGCCAGTTTAATATTTTTGTTAAAAAGTTATTTAATTATTACTATATATATAATGTACCCAAATGTGGTTTAAGCTTATCCCATGCTTTAATAGTACTATTTAGATTATAAAACTGAATTTCACCTTTTAAACTTATACTAGCATTTACTGTTCTGTTCTACGGTAATGGCGTTCCGAGCGTGCCAGTTGAGCACAATTCACTTCGCCAATGTCACGTTGTTTGGAGAATACACGAAGGAGAATGTACGGTGAAAAAAGAAAATAAGCTTCACACAATAATAGAATGCATGTATACTAGCATTTAATGAAGAAAAATGTAAACATTTATTACACTAAATATATTCAGCTATTGTTGGCCAATATATATGTATATATATATATGTATATATTTATTAGCTTCACGCTGCATCCCGCATATTGCAGGCAGGCAGGCAGAGGGAACTGCAGGAACCATATGAAACTAGTGTTAAAACACTTACTCCGTTACTTCGTCTCTGCTTTATCCGTCCCCGCTTTCCTTTTTACGAGGCATTGCGTGTTGAGTGGTGGAACTCAACGCCGCGCTTTGCCTAGGTCCCAGAGCGAAGAAAATGTAAATAGAAAAACCTCTTAACCCGTCGCGTTTAGAGGCAGACGCTTACGCCTCTGCACCACGACGGTCCTCAACAATATATAATATATTTATATAAAAATGTTAAGTATTACGTATACTTATCATATATATTGACAGTTTCTGTATGGGTCTAGACCAAACGTTCAACCACACCTCTTTCTAGAGCAGTACATAGCACATTTTTAATATACAATCATACAAACCTCGCATCAAGCCAAGGGCACGGCTTATCGAGGGCGGCCAACAATAGCTGAATACAAATAGCGGTTAATAAACTTATAATGAGTGACAAACTACATATAATGGCAACACTTACTTATTAGTCTTATTGTTTGAGGTGGTTCAAAGGAATTAATTTTACTATTTTTTTTTAAATCGCAAGTATATTTCATATTTGAAGTTTAATTACCTCCGTCTCATATATAGCATAAGAAGCATTTTTTTAGAAAAAAGGCGGAAAGCGGGGACGGAGAAAGCAGAGACTAAGCAACGGAGTGTCTTAACACTAGTTTCCACAGTTCCTGCAGTTCCCTCTGACTACCCTGCAATATGCGGGATAAAAGCGTGAAGAAAAAAAACAAAAAAAAAAGATTCATAAAATTTATTCATACAGATTCATACAACTTACATTTGTTTTTTATTTTTTTTAGCTTAACGTTTTATCCTGCGAATAGCAAGGTAGGTAGAGGGCAAAAGTGAAAATATTAACGTAGTGTCAAGACACTATCCTCCGCTTTCCATCTTTCGAGGCTTTGCGTGTTGAGTGACTCAATGCCATGCTTGCTTTGTTGCCAGAGTGAAAATGGAAATGAAATAAGTAAAATTATAACATTTTTCTGGATATAATTCGTTTTAGTGTTAATATATTTGTATTATCTTTAGTTTCGACTTTTTGTCATAGGTACATTTGAGTCACTTTTTATTCAGTCTACGGTTCCATCTGCCTATTTCTTGGATACAACGTGTACCTATGTTTTAAAATCTATTTATTTTTAATATTATGAGACTTAAGTACACAAGTGTTTATCCGCAAATAAATATATACAGCTATCTCGTTGAACAGTAGAACGATTAATGAAACCGACCTACGCTTTATCTAATTTATTATTCGAGTTATATACTAGTGTTATATATAGTGTGAGCATGTTATTGTAGATTACAAATATGGAAAGTAATTCCAATTATGTTTGTTTGCGATACTATTTTTGATAGCTTACTAGGACCATAGATAATACGAGGGTCAAACTGAAAGTTTTTAGAACTGGCAACTTAAAAGCATTATATTAAAAAAATAAGTATAAATTTTGAAAATAGAACTCTTTACCAATAATATTGAGTATACATTTCATTCATTCGATTGGGGCAAATTGAAAATTGTCTGTGCACGTCAGAATGAATTTAAGCCGAGAAAATTTTCGTGCAATGATTTTTTATGACTTTCGATGTCATATAGGTAAGTCACCAAGAAAGTTATGATAGACTTCGATTGGCTTTTCACGATAAAGCCCCATCTCGTGCCACAGTTTACAACTGGTTTAATGAATTCAAACGTGGTCGAACTAATCTCACCGATGATTTGCGTGAGGGACGGCCTTCTACAGCGACGACTGAAGATAATATAAGTGTTGTGCGGCGTATGATAGAGACTGACAAAAGAGTGACCTATCAACAGATTCGGACAAATCTAGGCATAGGTATGAGTCAAGTGCACAAAATCCTCCATGAACATTTAGCGTTCAGGAATCTTTGTGCCCGCTGATACCGCATAATTTGACCGAGGCTCAAAAACTCCGCCGTGTTGATTAGTGCCGAGAAATGATCCAAAAATTTAACGGAGGTGACTCAAATGCTGTGTTCGACATACTAACGGGTGACGAAAGCTGGATTTACTGTTATGATCCGGAAACCAAAAGACAGTCTGCTCAGTGGGTGTTTCCTTCCGAAGAGTTGCCAACTAAAGTGAAGAGAGGTCGAAGTGTTGGAAAAAAGATGGTGGCCTCGTTCTTCGGAAAGACAGGTCATGCCGCGACAGTTGTCTTAGAGGATCAGAAAACAGTTAATGCAGAGTGGTACACTAACAACTGTTTGCCACTTGTCTTGGAAAAAGTTCGAGAGAAACGACCTCGCAGCAGGATCCTCCTTCATCACGACAATGCCTCGTCGCACACCGCCAGGCAAACGATCGACTATTTGGCGACCTTAGACGTGGAATTACTGGGTCACCCGCCGTATAGCCCCGACCTCGCACCCTGCGATTTTTATTTATTCCCGAAAATAAAAGAAAAACTTCGAGGAAAACATTTTATGGACGCCGAAGAAGCAGTGGCTGCGTTTCAAAACGCCGTTGAAGAGACCCCTAAGGCCGAGTGGGCAAGGTGCTTTTCTCAATGGTTCCATCGAATGCAGCGATGTATTGATGTAAATGGACGCTATTTTGAAAAGTTATAATAAAACTAATAACTTGCTAGAATGCTTAGTTTTTGATTTTCTAAGAACTTTCAGTTTGACCCTCGTATGACACATTAATACATACATAGAAACTCAATTATCTGGCTCTCAGTTATCCGGATTCGCGATTATTGACACTAAAGTCCAATTGAATTAATTGTGTGAAGTGTCTTACGTAATTGTCATAATTACCGATTATGAAAATAAATTAAATTTCTAAATGAACTTTGATTTTCGTTGATATATACTAGTTGTTTTCAACATACAGAGAAGAAATAAATTAGCGTTCCATGGATTCACCGTCCGTGTGCTGGGCCCATCGTAATATGTACTTACATATGTATATTTAAAACCCGATTAACCGATTGTTTTCGTTTGTACATATTTTCGATTATCCGAATGCCTCAACAACAATTAATCCGGTTAATCGAGTTTCTACTGTATTTATGAACCCGCCCATCCTTAAGACCGTCTCGAACACTTAATAAAATTTAAGTGACGTAAACAGTATTAAAAATTGCACACTTTTTCCCGCATATGCAGGCTAGAAAGAGAAAAGCTGCTGTTACTTTTCCACTTTCCTTGAAACACTCACTTAATGTTCATATGTATTTTTCCTTAGTAACGCATCAAGAGGGAAAACGGGAAACTATGAACATTTCTTTTTCTGGTGCCGCTGTATGAAGAGTAAAAGCTTATTTCTCGTTTCGAAAGGAATATTGAGAAAACATGGTTGCTACCTATGACATTCATAACAGATGCCATCTCAATCTTTTGTTGTCAGCATTTTTAACTGTATTTTATCTATTAGACTTAGGATAACGAAAAATTTCTATATAATATTGATAATAATAATATTTTTGACCTTTTAAGCACAATATATATATATATATATATATATATATATATATATATATATATATATATATATATATATATATATATATATATATATATATATATATATATATATATATATATATATATATATATATATATATATATATATATATATATATATATATATATATATATATATATATATATATATATATATATATATATATATATATATATATTATATATATATTTATATATATATATATATATATATATTTATATATATATATATATATATATATATATATATATATATATATATATATATATATATATATATATATATATATATATATATATATATATATATATATATATATATACTATCTAAAATATATAAATATATATAATTTGATATATTATTTTTTTATAATATTATTAATTTTCATCACATAAGTCGGGAAAACGTTTTATTATTATAATTTACCCGTTCTGTTATATAAATCGATGGAAATATATTTCTCTAACATATAGTATGTAAGTATAGTACAGTCTGATAGACATCTATGTGAGTGGACGTGAGCAAGCAAAGCAAACGCTCCAGTAGTCCCGCCGTGATTGTTTCCGATACATACATACATACATACATACATGTAAATACATTTAAATCTCAATAACTGGGCGTTCGGACACGCAAGAACTTGGAATATTTTAGAGAACGGTTCAATGAACTATTTTATTGTATAGCTATATTTTTTATGTAATTTGTAACAAAATTGACTTTGAAGGTAGCAGGTTCTTTTTTAAATATTAAAACAAAAGAGTACAAAAAAACAGTACCATTTTAAAATTATCGATTCTTTAATAAAATTCTATTTAACTGACTTTTAATATAAAGAAGTTAGTAACATGTACCTATAATATGTCTTTGTCCTAGTCATATGTCCGATTATTTGGGTATTTTTTGTTATCGTCTTACGCCAAACGACAACAATATACAAACAACAATGTAAGTGATGGATCTACAGAGTGGCTACTGTTAACTTTAAAGGACAGTGACTTTTTTAATTTTATGTATTTTTATCGTCAATACATATAAGATAAGAAATATTCCGAACTTTATACCTTAAAATCAAAGATATTTCGTCATGTGTTTATTTGCCAGAGTCAATTAAAGGAACTCATTCTCAAAAATTGGAATCTAACACACAATTATCATGCTTACATTTAAATTGATGGAGTAATATCACTACGACAGGATAGTCTTACGAGCCAAAATTTTCTATTACAAAATTAAAACTTTAATTTCAAAAAATATTTCAGCTTCTTTTAGCCTACAGTATATATACCTACATATATTACACTTAAATATATATTTTTATTATGAATTAAGTATCTTTTTCTCCTACATTCTTGCTATAGACTAATAGACTATGTTTAAGGTACCTAGTGTTTTTAACATAATTTTTCAAGAAATTCAGCCATCCAATATAACACCCACACCTACTGTGTGGACAATGGTGTAGGTGACTTACATTTACTAGAGCTAATAGAAAACAAAAATAATGTCATAGCAACACATTCTACCTTCACACTTTATCTCATACTCATAGCAAGGTAGGCGGTGAGAACCGCAGGAACCGTAGAAACTGAGTGTTGAATCACTCCGTTCCGCCTTTTCGAGGCACTGCGTGTTGCGTGGCGGAACTTAACGCCGCACTTAGCCCAGTTGCCAGAATCTTCGTTTAACAAGGAAATGGAAAAATCCATCTTCCCCGAGTGAAAACGAACCCACAATCCGTCACATTGACACAGACGCTATGCCTATGTGCTGCGACGGTCCTTAAAAAACAATACATTCTTCCTTCTTCTCGTAACAAGACACTATAAAAAACAATGAAATCTATTAAAATTAAATTTATCAATTAATACACTATACAGTATAAAACACTTAGGTAATATAAAAATTATATATATAAAAAGACCCAATAGTGACTTCACACTATTGGGTTTTTTTATATATATAATTTTTAGATGAATAATCGCCCAACACCTTATAATGTATATTTATTTTTGTTCCAGATGGATATTTCGAAGGCACTTCAACTGCAAATTTTTCTGAATGGATTTTAAGCGCCTCCGCTTAGTTGAGAACAAAATGAATAACTCAATTTCTGTCATATCAATGATATTGGCATGTTAAATGAGCAATAACTATGGATCTGGAAACAAGTAATTCTACGCTCGACACCATATATCCGCGCGAGGCGACGATATTGGCAGCGGCGTGTGCCTGTATATTTAGTATAGTTGGTGTCTTAGGTAAGAAATGTTTAAGTTTTTTTTAAAATATTAGTAGGTTTTTCAAGCAAGTATGATAAAGGCATAAGATTTTAAATAGTCTATAGGCTATAAATGGACTATTAAAAACTAAAATATTATATTTTTGAGTACGTGAGTTAAGTAAATTTTGATATTTAAATATAATTAATTACAATGAAATTATTATATGTCATATTATATATATGTAGTTTAAATTAATTATAATAATTTTTCTAATCCTAGCTAGGCAACTTTTAAGGCTATTTTTAAAATAATTTATCTTGGTCTTTCACTCGCTTAGGAACGTCTTATTTAAAAATATTACTACCCATTTAAACTACACTATTATTTTTTTTGACGTGACAACGTCTTAAATTAGGTTGTGCGGCTCGGAGTCAAATATGAAAATGGTAACGTAACGATGTGTCAACTGTCACCGAACTATGATCGGTCCGCCGCGCGTATCACTTGACACATGTACAATGTTTTAGTAAACAAAATATATTTTCTATAGTTAAAATTTGTGCAATTTATACTATAATTATTATTCATATCAATAAATATTCTACCGAGAAAAAGACGTTGTCACGTAAAATTTTCGCCCGTAAAACCCACTTTACAGGCAACCATTTTTTTTTTGTAAAGTGAACTGAATTCGTCTATCATAAATGACAGCCCGTATGTTATTCTTATGTGCATTATTACTGCAAATTTCCGTACAAAACTGTTTAGTAGTTTTTGCGTGCAACCGGAACAAAATTAGTAGGATGTAGGACACGTAGTGACGGGACACATTAACTTCATTACAATCGAAAATTTGACACTTTCGTTTATGATCCGAATAATGACCAATATATGTATAATCCAATATTCGTATAATTTACAAAAAAAATCAAAAGTCATAAATTATATAAATCACAAGAAAAATAGTGACATTTTTAATGTCAAAAAAGAAAGAAGTTCTAATATAGTAAGAAATATGGGGAAGAGAGTAAGATCTTTATTATTTATCCCGCATATGGTACGCAGTTCAAGCAGAGATGCAGAAACTTTCTGTTTAAATACTGCCTGCTTTGTTCTTACATAAGTAACGTAATCAATTGTACTACAAAGACGATGTTTAATAACATAAACAAGATGTAAATGAACCTATAAGAACTTCGCAGTTTGATGAGAACGCATGGCTTAGTTGTCAAAACGTTTGGACGTGTTCCATGAGGCATGGGTTCAAATCCCGCTGTGTTCAAATTTTTATCTAACCTAAGTGTTTATAAACACTTTAAAATAATAAAATTCATATATATAGACAATATTACCGTAAAATTAATTCTTATCACAAACTACTTGTTATAGTGAGTATAGCCAGCTAATACGAGTGCACTTGCCTTTAAATATTAGTCAGTTATTGACAGGACGATAACTTTTATTTACTTTAACCTAATGGAGTATCAGTTTGTTTGTTTAATGCTTCACAGCAAGTGGATGATTACCATTTTGTAGTGTATAAACATGTCAATTTTTAATACTGTTTACGTCACTTAACATTTTTTGAGTGTTCTTTTCATAGCAATGTCTAGACATTATCCTGATGCAGTTTGCGTTCGAGTTCTTAAGGAAGTATTTATAAATAGGGTAAAAAACTCGATTAACCGGAGTAAATGTTGTTGTAAGGCACTCGGATAATCGGATTTTTAGCATATATATGTCAGTACTTATATTATACATTTATTAAAAACAACGTGTACATAAAACTCGTAACAAAAATCAATGTTTATTTAGAAATTTAATTAAAAATATTTAGTAACTGTCCCGTGACCCACTTTTTCACATTAATATGTACATTTAATTCAATTCGCCTCCAGTCCGGGTAATCGCAAATCCCTGTAACTGAATCTTATTGGTTTGGAAGAACATAATATAGCGTTGACGGAAATGAGCAAAAGGCGTACCCGCCTCTATTTATTGTTAAAAAAATGGTTGCCTGTAATGTGGGTTTTACGGGCGAAAATTTTACGTGACAACGTCTTTTTCTCGGTAGAATATTTATTGATATGATTAATAATTATAATATAAATTGCACAAATTTTAACTATAGAAAATATATTTTGTTTACTAAAACATTGTACATGTGTCAAGTGATACGCGCGGCGGACCGATCATAGTTCGGTGACAGTTGACACATCGTTACGTTACCTTTTTCATATATGACTCCGAGCCGCAACCTAATTTAAGACGTTGTCACGTCAAAAAATGTGTACGTCATAGGATCTTAAACAAACTGAGTTATCAATTAAAATTGCTTTTAAAAAAGACTAAAGAATCTGTTCTATAAGATCACACTCTTATATGTTTTATTTAAGTATTTTTTAATCTGAATGTAATTTTCATGTTTGGCTCAAAAATGATAAAACTCGAATCTTACATTAATCTAACAAAATTTGACTTTAAATAGTAATAATATAACATCAAATCGAAAAAGTATCTATAATTGATAAAAACGGCCCTATTTATATTTACACTGTGCATCGCAAACATCGATATCAGTTTGCGTATCGATAACGTACATCACTACCGGTTCGTAGAAGGCAGCTTATTGCGCAGGCGCATATTGTAGTGTCGTCATAGCAATTGTTGTCTTATTAATTATATTTATTACGTCAATGGCAATTAGTAGGTTATATAAGAAAACATTGAATTACTTATAATTTGTTTAGTCCATTGAAATGTTAGATTTTAATGGCCGAGTATTGCATTTATTAGAGGACGCAACTTTATTTTTGGTACATGTAGGGGGGAGGGGGGAGGTGTGCAATAGAAGCTTAACTTTAAGTTTGTGAGGTCGCCCGGCCGCCATCTTGGAAAAAGGGGGGGGAATCACTTTTTTCGCGATATCTCGGAAACTATGCGTCGTACAAAAAAATTGTAAAATCATAATTTGTAGCTAATTGCTTTGCCTACAAATATGTTTACATAACATTTTGCCCTAAATTTAAAATTAAAGAAGCTATAAGCAAAAAAGTGAAAAAATTATTATACTAATTTTCTTTTTTGCTCCATAACATTTTTTTATACATATTACAAAAAAAATACATCAGACCAATGTCATAAAACAAATTATAGACAAAAATTTTCCTCAATAATCTTTTGAGGAAAATTGTCTTGTCTATAATTTGTTTTATTTTATTCATCTTCAACGCTAATACAGCGATCCAAAATCGACCGGGTTCAATAAGAATTCAATTGGAATCCAGTAAATATACTCTCACAATTTTTTAAAAAACTTCACTTATTTATTTATTTCAAATCTTTTTAAGCCTGCAGATCTTACCCCAATGTGGCGGCTTCGGCTCTCTCTTTCTCTCTTGCGTGTTTTGACTTAACACATAGACTTCTTTTCTTCAATTGAACTTTTATATATCTTTTATATATCACCGAAGCTGCCAATTAATGACACTCACATAAGATCATTAACTTTAATTTGACTATAAATTAAGATAACCTACAGCAATGGGTGTCATAAGAAGTATAAGTCTATTCAATCGCTGTTGTCTTAAAGCTTGTATATTTATATATTTGTATTAAAACTAGCTTATGTAGCCACAGGCCAGTCAAATAAAACGTAAAGTGTTGTGTATAACATATACTCAGTGCGAGGTAGTTCTACTGTAGATATATTGGGTTTAATATAAATTATTAACAATATTCAGTGAGCACTTTTTAAATACTTTAAACTTTATGTCTATAATGGTCCGGTCTTGAGGTCTTCGAGAAAAAGAATATATAGACCCTATCACTACTTGCACGTCTAATATTTATTATTTTCTTATTGTTGCAACGCATGTATTAACACTATACTACTAGAACTTGTTGAACACATAGCTGCGTAGAATCAAAATGAAACTAAATCTTTTCATCAGTGTCACGACTCACGAGCAATGCTCAGAAGTCGCCGCTTTATCTTATAGAAGAATTACGACTTTAAAGTAATAGCCAAAGGCATTCTAACTTCTAAGTATTGAATTATAGAACTTAATATTTAGCTATACATACATATATATCTTCACGCTTTATCCTTAGCGGGGTAGTTAGAGACACCGGAGCGCCAAACACTGTGGTACCTCTCCCTGCATATCTCTCTCGCCTCGTCCACTGTCATTATCCTCTTCACACATGGTCTCGGGGGTGTCCTCGTGCTTTATACGTGACTTTCCTCCATCTTCAATACTTTGTGTTTAGGATCTTGCTTCATATATTTTTTTTTACCATTCTTTTATCACTTATTTTCTTGGCGTATATATAGCTATGATTGCATATTTTACGTTTCTTGCTTTAATTTTTGTTTACAAGAACAAACACAAATAAAAAGTGCATATCTTTGATTTTAATTTTTATTCATAGTACTTTAAATTATAATGCGTTCAACTCTTTCAAAAAACTGATTTTTTTCTCACTTTTTTAGTTTCATGCTTTATCCCGCTTACAGCAGGGTAAGCAGAGGGAGCCCCAGGAACCGTGGAAACCTAGTGCTCTTCGAAACATTGCATGTTGATTGTCGGAACTCTGCCTTTATGCCAGAGCGAAGAAAATGGACATTAATAAATCCACTACCGTGGATTGAGTGAGAATCGAACCCACAAACCGTCACATTTACAGGCAGACGCTACGCGTCTGCGTCACGACGGTCCTCAAATTGAAATTCTATATCGAAATAATGCATATTATATGAAATGTTTATTCGAATGCTCTTGCTTAATAATCCATACACTCAAGCTCGTATGGTGACAGGAAACGTCGAAGTATGTCCGTCAAGACTCCAAAAGTAGCTTCGTTTTAAACTCGCATCGCCATCTAAAGTCGGACATGGTGTTTTTTCTTATGTATTATTTCACATTATGGACATAAAAATTAATATATTTTTAGTAACAGTTAAAAATTAAAGAATTAATACTACAAATAAAAGTAAATCTTTTAGATATTCGTCTTAATACTTATAAGGTTATTATTTGTTCATATGTTCAACAAAGAACGCGGGTTCAGTTCCTGCTACTTACAAATTTGTATACGAGTGCGTTTCCTTAAACTTGATTATTCTCCATTGAGGTTGAAAATAATCATACTAATTTTATATATAGCTAAATTGTTATGGATATTCTAAAAGCCTTTATAGTTTATTACTCCATAAGCACGAGTGTGATCATAAAAATAATTGATAGGTTCAATCAAAAAGGTTCGTTAACGTGACCTCGTGTTCGAGTAACAGATTAACGAATTACTTGTTCAAAAGAAATCTTGCTATGGACTATTATATAAGAAAAATGAGCGTACAAAATATACAATACTAAAGAAATATTATAAAAACATTCTTTGTTGAATGAATAAAAATTATTGAATTAAGCTAAGTTAAGTTATATTTAGTTGGGATTGGAAGTGGATATAAAAACATTAAAAATATTATTTTCTTAAAACTTAATTTTAAAATAGTCTATTACCCAATTTCCCTCTAATTGGAAACGTTGTCTTCTTACCAAAACAAAAAAAGGATTCCCCATTAAAAAATCGAACCCATAGCCTAGGATAGGCAGAGGGAATCGTAGGAACCGTGGGAACCTAATGTCTAAACAATAAGTTCCCTACTTTCCGCCTTCTTTCTAGGTATTGCGTGATGAGTGGAACTCAACGCCGCGCTTTACTTAGTTGCCAATATATAGCAAAACATACTATTCAAACATATGTGTACATGCACTTTAACTAAAGCAATTCTATTTAATCGTACCGAGTGACACGTGCGCCATTATAGAAAGCAATTAACGACCCCTCAGCCATGTTGTCCATTTGTATTTATATAGTATTCTGTTTGATAGTATAAATTGTTATTAGATCAGTTCTAATTCTTAAAATCTTATTTTTTTTAGTCTCTACACATTTTTATAGATCTGAAGGGAAGCGAATAAAATGTAGGTTAGTGTTTTTTTAATTTAACGCTTTATTTTGCATTGACACTCCATTCCACTTCTCTTAGTTTGTCTACAATGGCAAAAAAAAGGGATTATTTTCCCTAAAAATAATTTAGTAGAAACCAAACCCACAACAATCTCGTTTGGAGAGGTACAACGAGATGTTAAAAAAAGTTATGATAAAATTTTAAATCATACTTGCAATGTGTTCAAGTTTTACCCGTTGCATTCAGTCAACATATCCTGTGCCCAACTACAGCATCAAACATCTGTTTAATTTATATAATGTGATAGTAATTACTCTGTCATTTACTATTCCAACCGTCGAACAGACTACCATCTTGACGTAGAGGCGCAGTATCTGTAAGCTCGACGATTTGTGGGTTCGATTCCCACTCAAGGAAGATGGATATTTTCATTTTCAATTTTTTCGTTTTGGCACTAGGCAAAGCGCGACTTTGACCGCCACTAAACATGCAATGCCTCGAAAAAGCAAAAAGCGGAGTACGGAGTGTCTTAATACTAGAATCCCAAGGTTACTGCGGTTTCCTTTATCTACTCTGTTGTGAGTGAGACAGTGTGAAGCTTATTTCCTTTGGCAATATACTTAAAGATGTGCAAAATAAAAAGAAAATGACATATATTTCATATCCTGCCTAAAACCAACTTACAATAACTTGAACTCTGAAGAATATCTCTGAAGAACTATATATTTAGAAGACAAATCCTATGTAAAATAATTGTTAGAAGAATTTTCATTGTATACCTACGTAGAATGTAATACTCTACAATTAGATTATTAAAGGTACAATTTAATACGGTCATTAACAGTATTTTCTATACTTAAATAAATATGAAAATAAATCGTACAATTTCTAAAGCTCCGCCAAATGACCCCTCAAGTGGCATGGTATAGACGTGATCGATCACAGTCGAAATTGTTTAAATACATGTATTATAAATAAATACTGATGTGGTTTGGTCATTGGTGTTATATATATATATATATATATATATATATATATATATATATATATATATATATATATATATATATATATATATATATATATATATATATATATATATATATATATATATATATATATATATATATATATATATATATATATATATATATATATATATATATATATATATATATATATATATATATATATATATATATATATATATATATATATATATATATATATATATATATATATATATATATATATATATATATATATATATATATATATATATATATATATATATATATATATATATATATATATATATATATATATATATATATATATATATGTATATATATATATATATATATATATATATATATATATACATATATATACATATATATATATATATACATATATATACATATATATATATATATATATATATATATATATATATATATATATATATATATATATATATATATATATATATATATATATATATACATATATATATATATATATATATATATATATATATATATATATATATATATATATATATATATATATATATATATATATATATATATATATATATATATATATATATATATATATATATATATATATATATATATATATATATATATATATATATATATATATATATATATATATATATATATATATATATATATACTAGCTGACCCGGCAGACTTCGTACTGCCTCATCGATAAATAAAAAACCAAATCTTTTGTATAAAATGATTTTAAAACAAACAAATCGAATCCGTATTTAATAACAAAGAATTTATTGAATAAAGCAGGAAGTTTTATTATTATTTTCGATACATCATGTTGCTTACTTAGAAAAAAGAGTTTTCCTGAAATACTGGCTATTTATAAGGTTTAAATTTGATATTCACAGACACACACTATTAAAATACAGTCTGTTAATTAATTTAAAGCTTTCTCATTAACTATATTTTTTGTTTTGCTTTGTGGTGTGTAAATAAACAAAGAAGACGGTTTTCCGACGCGCGAACACGCGACGTATTGTCCATGCGCGAAACAGGGAAATTCCAAGTTGATTCCACAAACTTCTAACGACTGTCGTTGCGATTTATTTATGGTCATCGCAAAGGCCAGGCGTACTGGAAATTGTAAGCGTTTAAAATCGAATGGTAAGTCCGTTGGTATCATCGGTATCCGCGGGATCAGGACATCCTTTCCTTTGTATTTTCCTTTTATGATTGTCGCCTCAATGACGTTATTCATTAGTCTTTTCACAGCCAGTCTTGTTCCATTGCATGGTCGAGGTTGATTAATGTTACGCAGCATGATAACAACTGATCCTACTTTTAACTGCAAATTGTGAGGTGGTAATCCAGGCAATTCCAGTGAATTTAAAAACTCAGTGGGATATTTGATTACGTCATCCTGGTTCATTACGGTGTCGATATAAGTAGCTGGCAAAATTGTCATTCTTCCTACATTATTCACATTGCCATCAGCATTTATAACATCGCGGAGATGGATGTATTCCTCTGACCGTAGCCGTCGTTGGTTCAAACGGATGTATGTCAATCGTTCAGTCTCAATTTTGACATACATGTCTACTGCAAACTGATGAAAAAGTCGTTGACACATGAAAATATGATTTACTTCACCTTGACGGATCATGAGTCTGTATGAATAGAAATTCATAGCACTAACTTTTTTGTTGGTTTCAGCACCTGCAATCAAAGATTATAAATGTTTACATAGTTACTTAGATGAATTGAATTTAAAAATGTTATTTAATCTTGTTCAATTTATTTACCTGTTACTTGATTTACCATTTTGATATTAAAATGGTATCCATCTTCCCCCTGCCAGAAGATCAAGGGATATTGTAGTGCATCATAACTCCTGTGTGTTTCAGATACACATTTTAAATCACTATTCCGACGATGAAGCACAATATCTCTAGATTGTAAATTTTCTCCTACAATGACAACAGCCACTTCATCAATGGTAGGTGAATTGAACCTCCTTGTGTGTTCACCGGCAGGTGTTTTGTCAGCTCGAATAATAATATTATGGCTATCAGATGGCATCCGATCCAATGCTATTTTGAACATGTTTACTAAATTATTATTATGATGAAGGTAAATTGTTATTCTGATGAAGAAACATTTGTAATTGTTGGACAATGGTTCTCTTCACTGTGAGCACAACGATTATTAATTTCCGCATCTGAATTGCCCATAAAATAAATTTGTAAAAATTGATGATCTGCATCAGGTAGTGGTAACAGAGTTCCCAGTAAGTGATAAATTTCTCCTTGTATCTGTAATTTTTAAAAATTTGTCCATTAATTATTTTCGATATATATGTTTTAGTACAAACTTGAATAATATAAAAAAATATTCTTATATAATACCTTGAAAGTGGGCATAAAATTGTCTTGTATAATATGTGTAGCACCAAATGATGTCATCTGGAAACAGTTGTTATATTTCTGAATGTTGGTCAAGAAGTGTTTAGAAACATTTCCAATCCCAGAAACTAAAGAGCGTAAAGGATCTGGTGGTGGGACCAATTGTGGCAATTTTACTTTGCCTTCAGCACAACATAATCCAGTAGATTCACCAGTGTATTTTAACGCCTTACAATATTTACAAATTGTTTTCATTTCCCCAATTGTTACCGATTTGTCGGCACAGTAATCAATTGCCGGATCATAGTGGAATGCAGCTCGTTCAAGAATCACTGGAGCTCTGCGTCTGCGGATTCGCTCAATTTCATTATGTCTAGCTTGCTGTTGATGTGTTTGATGTACACGAACTCGTTGCATTCTAAGCCTATCTCCTACATTGTCACTCACTAAAGAACGCAATTTTGACATAGCAATACGACTATTTTCTTGATCTGTCTGTCTCTGGTCATCAGTGCGGTTAGCACATGAGGTAGCTCTTCGCACGTTTGATTGACTACGACGACCTAAGTCAGGTCGTCTTCTCCTCGGCATCGTAAATTGTAATTAAGCAAAGTGAGAAAATTTCCCGCTGATTTAGCAGTAAAGTGTCACTATCACAAAAAAAAGCACATTACTTCGAATGTCACTATCACATAGGATCACCAAAGTAAAGAAAGTTCTCGCGCACGTATCCACAAAGATAGATATAATATCGTAATACTTTTTTCCATGCTCTGAAATGCGACAGGATGGATTGACATATTAGTTGGTTGTCAAATCTAATTACATGTCTACTGCAAACTGATGAAAAAGTCGTTGACACATGAAAATATGATTTACTTCACCTTGACGGATCATGAGTCTGTATGAATAGAAATTCATAGCACTAACTTTTTTGTTGGTTTCAGCACCTGCAATCAAAGATTATAAATGTTTACATAGTTACTTAGATGAATTGAATTTAATACAATGACAACAGCCACTTCATCAATGGTAGGTGAATTGAACCTCCTTGTGTGTTCACCGGCAGGTGTTTTGTCAGCTCGAATAATAATATTATGGCTATCAGATGGCATCCGATCCAATGCTATTTTGAACATGTTTACTAAATTATTATTATGATGAAGGTAAATTGTTATTCTGATGAAGAAACATTTGTAATTGTTGGACAATGGTTCTCTTCACTGTGAGCACAACGATTATTAATTTCCGCATCTGAATTGCCCATAAAATAAATTTGTAAAAATTGATGATCTGCATCAGGTAGTGGTAACAGAGTTCCCAGTAAGTGATAAATTTCTCCTTGTATCTGTAATTTTTAAAAATTTGTCCATTAATTATTTTCGATATATATGTTTTAGTACAAACTTGAATAATATAAAAAAATATTCTTATATAATACCTTGAAAGTGGGCATAAAATTGTCTTGTATAATATGTGTAGCACCAAATGATGTCATCTGGAAACAGTTGTTATATTTCTGAATGTTGGTCAAGAAGTGTTTAGAAACATTTCCAATCCCAGAAACTAAAGAGCGTAAAGGATCTGGTGGTGGGACCAATTGTGGCAATTTTACTTTGCCTTCAGCACAACATAATCCAGTAGATTCACCAGTGTATTTTAACGCCTTACAATATTTACAAATTGTTTTCATTTCCCCAATTGTTACCGATTTGTCGGCACAGTAATCAATTGCCGGATCATAGTGGAATGCAGCTCGTTCAAGAATCACTGGAGCTCTGCGTCTGCGGATTCGCTCAATTTCATTATGTCTAGCTTGCTGTTGATGTGTTTGATGTACACGAACTCGTTGCATTCTAAGCCTATCTCCTACATTGTCACTCACTAAAGAACGCAATTTTGACATAGCAATACGACTATTTTCTTGATCTGTCTGTCTCTGGTCATCAGTGCGGTTAGCACATGAGGTAGCTCTTCGCACGTTTGATTGACTACGACGACCTAAGTCAGGTCGTCTTCTCCTCGGCATCGTAAATTGTAATTAAGCAAAGTGAGAAAATTTCCCGCTGATTTAGCAGTAAAGTGTCACTATCACAAAAAAAAGCACATTACTTCGAATGTCACTATCACATAGGATCACCAAAGTAAAGAAAGTTCTCGCGCACGTATCCACAAAGATAGATATAATATCGTAATACTTTTTTCCATGCTCTGAAATGCGACAGGATGGATTGACATATTAGTTGGTTGTCAAATCTAATTACATGTCTACTGCAAACTGATGAAAAAGTCGTTGACACATGAAAATATGATTTACTTCACCTTGACGGATCATGAGTCTGTATGAATAGAAATTCATAGCACTAACTTTTTTGTTGGTTTCAGCACCTGCAATCAAAGATTATAAATGTTTACATAGTTACTTAGATGAATTGAATTTAAAAATGTTATTTAATCTTGTTCAATTTATTTACCTGTTACTTGATTTACCATTTTGATATTAAAATGGTATCCATCTTCCCCCTGCCAGAAGATCAAAGGATATTGTAGTGCATCATAACTCCTGTGTGTTTCAGATACACGTTTTAAATCACTATTCCGACGATGAAGCACAATATCTCTAGATTGTAAATTTTCTCCTACAATGACAACAGCCACTTCATCAATGGTAGGTGAATTGAACCTCCTTGTGTGTTCACCGGCAGGTGTTTTGTCAGCTCGAATAATAATATTATGGCTATCAGATGGCATCCGATCCAATGCTATTTTGAACATGTTCACTAAATTATTATTATGATGAAGGTAAATTGTTATTCTGATGAAGAAACATTTGTAATTGTTGGACAATGGTTCTCTTCACTGTGAGCACAACGATTATTAATTTCCGCATCTGAATTGC
This sequence comes from Dione vanillae, assembly GCA_037178615.1. Classification (NCBI taxonomy): domain Eukaryota; kingdom Metazoa; phylum Arthropoda; class Insecta; order Lepidoptera; family Nymphalidae; genus Dione; species Dione vanillae. Next base: position 715,538 of record JAZFAU010000126.1, read on the forward strand.
CCATAAAATAAATTTGTAAAAATTGATGATCTGCATCAGGTAGTGGTAACAGAGTTCCCAGTAAGTGATAAATTTCTCCTTGTATCTGTAATTTTTAAAAATTTGTCCATTAATTATTTTCGATATATATATTTTAGTACAAACTTGAATAATATAAAAAAATATTCTTATATAATACCTTGAAAGTGGGCATAAAATTGTCTTGTATAATATGTGTAGCACCAAGTGATGTCATCTGGAAACAGTTGTTATATTTCTGAATGTTGGTCAAGAAGTGTTTAGAAACATTTCCAATCCCAGAAACTAAAGAGCGTAAAGGATCTGGTGGTGGGACCAATTGTGGCAATTTTACTTTGCCTTCTGCACAACATAATCCAGTAGATTCACTAGTGTATTTTAACGCCTTGCAATATTTACAAATTGTTTTCATTTCCCCAATTGTTACCGATTTGTCGGCACAATAATCAATTGCCGGATCATAGTGGAATGCAGCTCGTTCAAGAATCACTGGAGCTCTGCGTCTGCGGATTTGCTCAATTTCATTATGTCTAGCTTGCTGTTGATGTGTTTGATGTGCACGAACTCGTTGCATTCTAAGCCTATCTCCTACATTGTCACTCACTAAAGAACGCAATTTTGACATAGCAATACGACTATTTTCTTGATCTGTCTGTCTCTGGTCATCAGTGCGGTTAGCACATGAGGTAGCTCTTCGCACGTTTGATTGACTACGACGACCTAAGTCAGGTCGTCTTCTCCTCGGCATCGTAAATTGTAATTAAGCAAAGTGAGAAAATTTCCCGCTGATTTAGCAGTAAAGTGTCACTATCACAAAAAAAAGCACATTACTTCGAATGTCACTATCACATAGGATCACCAAAGTAAAGAAAGTTCTCGCGCACGTATCCACAAAGATAGATATAATATCGTAATACTTTTTTCCATGCTCTGAAATGCGACAGGATGGATTGACATATTAGTTGGTTGTCAAATCTAATGTCAAATGTCAATTTTCTTATGTTGAGTTTCAGAACGCGATATTTGATCATCCAACGCGCACGCGAATTTGAACTTTATGCAGCGGTAATAAATTACAAATTGACTCTCCATTTTATTTAGAAAACGTTTGTATGGGAAATAGAAAAATGCTGTTTTGAGGATTTTCCCGGCAATTATTCGAATTTTTCTCACCTTTTAAACCTTCCCTAGACCTCCACGAATAATTCAAGACCAAGATAAGATAAATCCGTTCAGCCGTTCTCGAGTTTTAGCGAGACTAACGAACAGCAATTCATTTTTATATATATAGATATATATATATATATATATATATATATATATATATATATATATATATATATATATATATATATATATATATATATATATATATATATATATATATATATATATATATATATATATATATATATATATATATATATATATATATATATATATATATATATATATATATATATATATATATATATATATATATATATATATATTATATATATATATATATATATATATATATATATATATATATATATATATATATATATATATATATATATATATATATATATATATATATATATATATATATATATATATATATATATATATATATATATATATATATATATATATATATATATATATATATATATATATATATATATATATATATATATATATATATATATATATATATATATATATATATATATATATATATATATATATATATATATATATATATATATATATATATATATAGTGTTAATTATTTTTAATTTCCCTTGTCTAAGTAAGACGCGTCTTTAAATTCTGCCACTCAACATGCAATAACTCTAATTGAGCGAAAAAATAAATAAAGTACGGAGTGCTTTAACACTTAGTTTTCTTTGCTTACCATACTACATGCGGGCACTGTACCATTTAATAAATCTGACCTCATGTTTCATCTTAACATTATAGCTAAATATGACTATTAATGTACATTTATGACATTGACCCTAGGATCGAAGTCATAAGTGCAATGGACCTCCTGGATATAGACGCAAAGGTTTGTAAATTCGATTCCCTCTCAAGGAGGATGTATTATTTCATTTCTATTTTCTTCGCTATGGAAAGAGATAAAGGAAACGCGGAAAGCGGAGAACATATTGTCTTAACATTAGGTACCTGCAGTTCCCTCTGCCTACTCTGCCACGTGCGGGATAAAGCGTGAAACTTTAAAAAAATATAAAACCTATCAAATATGAAAACTAATAATTGATATGCACATGAGGGTCTCGCGTGTTCGTAGAAGTACCTACACGGTATGGGATCGATCAAGCTGTCAATTTATCAACGAATGACCCCATGACTCTATGTGGGTAAATACAATCGATCATTTTATTCAATGCTATGGCATAATTCGTTTATTTTTATAATTTTCAATTTTTAGGGAAATGTGTTGAGATTAAATTTTAAGGCTAAATCTGCATGATATGAAGCTTAAATATTTTTTTATAGAAATTTAAATTAATTATAAATATTTTGTTTTAATATTAAGGAAATAATCTATACAATTGTTTGGTAACAAAACGTAGCTAAAAACTTTTAATTAAGTTTAAATCAAGCGAAATATCAAAAACTTATATAATATCTTACTTACTTAATTTTGAATATTATATATTAATGATAATATAATGATTATTTATCATAGGAACATATAGTATAAGTTAAAAAGGGTACGGACCAAGTGCCTAGTGTTAACTACAATTCCTAATACCTTTATTTTTCAAGTAACTTAACTATAAATTTAAAGTAAGCGAAAGTAATAAGCGAATAGACCTGTCTCTAATGTCCTTAATCTATAATAACTTTTGTATGAGCAAATGTACGCAAAGTAGCTTACAATATTTTTATGTACTTCCTCACAGTTTAACACTCCGGATGCGATCAATCAGAAGGCGACAGCTTACATTTAGCGCAAAAATTAAATAGTTGTCTTATTTTAATTGTTTTTATTGTAATAATATAATGTTAACATGTGACGTTGATAATTAATGTTAATATGTCTATAGTGTGTTATATTGTAAAGTACAATTAAATAAACTGTTTTATTGGTAATAACGAAGAAAGTTGTATAAAGCATATAAGGTTTTCGACACGACGTAATAAAAAAACGCATGGCTTAGTGCTCAGAGCGCTTGCATGATTTGCAAGAGGCGCGGGTACTAATCCTGCTGCGTTCAAATTATTTATATATTTCCTTTAAAAATCATAAAAAATATTTAATAAAAAAGTAAGATATATTTTAAAATCATACAATAATATAATATACAAGTTTAAAATCATAACGAGATCCTATATCTATGCTATGTTATAAAATAATTGTAACATACTTTATGGGGACAATAAAATATAATATCCCGTTCAATTCCCTTTCTTTTAGGAATTTTGTAAAACCAAATCACCTTTGCTTCACATATATATTTTTTACTATTCTTTATTCACTCGTTCTCTCGACGTGCCCAATCAGGTCAGCATAATGAGACTGCTCAACCATTCTGTGTTCTCCGTTGCAAATTCAGTCAGTTAAATTGACTTCGCATATCCGCCGAGGAGGTCACACCTTCACAAAAATAAACTTTGACATTGAATTCAGACTTTTAGTACATTTACTAATTCTCTTTTAAAATTGACTTTGATGCACCTGATTCAATTCCAACCCAAAACCTGTAGTTGCAAAACTTGTCTACATATACAAGTTGACGTATATTTATAGTAATATAATTCTGAAAGACTTGGTAGAACTACTTTAATGGTGTAATTTATGCTGTTGTACCAACTATATCCATTGATTATGCACATTGTCTATATGTATTAAAAGATCAAGCCACTTATTTATATGGAATAATAATGCACCGTTTTGGAACAGAGGCGCAGCGACTGTATGTTTACGCGATGGTTTGCGGGTTCGATTTCCACTCAGGGAAAATGGATTTTTCATTTTCTTAGCTCTAATAACTAGGCAAGCGTGGCAAGTTCCATCACACGACATGCAATGCCTCGAAAAAGCGGAAAGTGGAAAAGAGTGCCTTAACACAAGGTCTCCACGGTTACTAAAAAATAGTGAAGCCCTAAATCTTTTTTCTTTCGTCTTTGAACTTACAAGCCTACTCCACCTGTACCGTTAAAGACTGCCGACACAGATTCAAAAATACTAAAAATAAAAATAGCATATCTGACGTAACCAATTTGTTAATACTAATAGTTCAACTACCACAAGACCTCCACTTAGAGATATTGAATCGATACGCATTTTAGCCAATCGTGTATAAGGTTTAATTGTGTACGCAATTTACTGGACGCAACCGCTTTATGACTCAGTCTCAAATGTTAACAGTGTATAGATTTATTGCAATTTATTTGATAAGCTAGAGCTAACTGCATTGGTGACATCATAATGCACAAATTTGCAAGCAAAAAGTTCTGTTTTTAGGGAAATAAGGTAAAGACATCTTTTGTTCTTCATTTAAGCATCCTGTATTATTATTCTTATAGAAATTTATATATGAGTACCGTTATATATGAGGACTTGTTATATAATATGGGGACCGTCGTGGCGCAGAGGCGCAACGTGTGCCTGTAACGCGACGGTTTCTGGTTTCGATCCCCAGTCGGAGAAGATGGATTTTTCTATTTCCATTTTCTTCGCTCTGGATAACTAGGCAAAGCGCAGCGTTGAGTTCCGCCACTCAACACGCAATGCCTCGAAAAGGGCGGAAAGCGGGGACGGAGAAGCAGGGACTAAGCAACGGAGTGTCTTAACACTAGGTTCCCACGGGCCCTGCAGTGAGGGATAAAGCATGAAGCTAAAAAAAAATTATATCATACTTATGCATAAAAAAATCTTTATTAATTCATTATAAAGCTTAAGCAGTTCAATTGAATTCAATTCAATTCTTTACATATAGCATCTCAAAGCAATTGAACAGCTTATAATTTAGTTATGTCAATTTATTGACAACGGGGTAACTAAGCCTTAGAATAAACATACAAGAGCACCAAAAAACAGTAAAAAAAACGAAAAGATATATAATTAAATCATAAATATTACAATTTTATTAATCGAGTTAAAAAGGTTCATTTTTAAAGTTTAACCATTTTTAAAAATACTAAGTTACATTTACTGCTGTGACATATTAACTTGTCTCAATGTCTTGTTAATTTTTTTTATATTTTTGATTTTTTTTTATTATGTCTTTCCTTTTACAGGCAACTTCATCACAACAGTAGCACTTCTCATGCATCCGAAGCTTCGTGGCCATGTGACTACTATGTTTGTTTTGTCACTCTGCGTGTCGGATCTGTTGTTCTGCAGCATCAATCTACCTTTGACGGCAAGCAGGTATAGAAAAATATTACATTAACAAAAAATGCTTAATACTACGTCGCACACACATCTAAATCTTATTTTTCTCGAGTGGGAATGGAACCCGCAACCATTGCATTTGCAGGCGACCACACTACTGTGGAATAGTCTACCTGCGGCAGTGTTTCCAGATTGATACGACATAGATACCTTCAAAAAGCGCGTCTACGTCCACCTTAAAGGCCGGCAACGCTCTTGTAACACCTCTGCTGTTACACAGGGCCGTGGGCGTCAGTGATCACTTACCATCAGATGACCCGACCGCTCGTTTGCCTTGTCCTTCCCAAAAAAAAAAATTATAAACAGACGCATCATGATGACTTATTATATTAATCGTTGCTTATAATATCTAACTCTTAAATTATCTCTATTTGTGGTGTATGTAAATAACAACTATATATGTCATTAATTCACTTTCTTGGACACGTAGCCTTTCCCTATTGGGCCCAAGCCTAATGCCAGGGTCTATTTTCAGACTTAATCAACTCCACTTCGCTTTGTTGAACCTTATAGCTTCACCCAACTGTAAATAATTATGATCACTGTGAAAATGTCCATGTCTATAATTCTATTTATAGTTTTTATTTTTATTTTTTTAATATTTGCGTTGTTTAATCAGGCTTAAATATTAAGCTGAATATTCTTTCTGAAAATTCATAACAGGTAGTTTCAATAGTTTCTTAGAAACTATTGTATATAGAGAAATCAGAAAAAATAAAAAACAAATGATATTTAAATACCCCATGTCATTAAGATAAAGAATATAATAAAATAGTTCTCTGTCAACGCTACAAAAAAAACCCAATCACACTAATTTCTTTTAAAAATAAAACCAAATATCCCATAAAAATATATCAAAATGAACGCCCATTATTTCGATGACTTCACCAAAACGTCAAAATGGATATGTTTAAAAATATATATATGAGGCACGCACCCAAAACACATGTTAATTAATATAGAAACACAATCTTGTGTGAAACACGACGCCAGTCAAAGCACATGTCAGCGAAACGAACTTTGTTACAAAAAAATATAAATTTATTGCTTACTTATGAAGAATGTTTTGTTGGAAATCGAATAGCGTAGGTGCAGTTGTAAAATTCTTTTTTTTAGGGTTGCTTTATAGAGAAAGCGGAGTGATCCAAGTGTCAAAATACTGTTTTTCTCTATTCTCCGCCCTAAAATATAGGCGTAAACTAGCTTCTTAGAAGGTTGGGAGAATTAATATAATTCCCTTGAAAGTGGATTGAACTCGCAGTCACCTTCGCTTTCATATAATGTCCCATTGCACCTACATGTCGTTTTAATGGAAATATTTACACCTTTTTCCTTACATGCCTAAAGAAAAAATTAATATATTATCATCTTTAGCTATTTATTTACTACAATATATATATATATATATATATATATATATATATATATATATATATATATATATATATATATATATATATATATATATATATATATATATATATATATATATATATATATATATATATATATATATATATATATATATATATATATCTTCTTCTTCTTCTCTTGTTCTTAAAGTATAACACAAAATCTTAACATATATACTATAAAACATATAGGTCTTTTAATACTATATATTGCTTCTTTTATCATAGGTACATAAAACAACAATGGGTGCTTGGACCGAGCCTGTGTCAGATGTTCGCGTTCGTGTTCTATGGCAACGAGGCTGTGTCACTACTGTCTATGGTCGCGATCACTATTAACAGGTAATGTAGAGAGTTTTGCCACTTCTAGTGATCTCCTTCTCTTTGCTTGAAATTTCTCTATAGTTTTAAGTTATAACATGAATAACATTTTTGAAACTATTGAATGTATATATTATCATTATTAAAAATGTATATACCTAAGTAATCTTTTAGTTTAATAAATTTTGACTTTAAAGTGACAATGTCATTTCTAGAAATTGGTAGATACATACAAATACATTATTATTATTAAATACGTAAATTAAATTTAATATTTAATATTCTGTATGTTGTAGTATATTATATTATACATATAAATATTAAAAGGGACACAGTGACTGTCTGTAATAATAGTTGTAGGTTCAATCTCATTGAGGAGGAACGAAGAACGAACACTAGGTTTAAAATAAAGCGTAAGACGTAATAAAGTACCAAATTTCTTAAATAGTTTATATTGAGAATGAGAAAAGTGACACGATACAAAAGATTCAAGAAACAAGATGAAAGTTGTTTATAAGAAAATAAACAAAGATGTATCTATCTATATAAATGTAAAATAATTTTAAAATTTCGTAAATTGAACCTGTCCAAATTGCGTGTAGGTTAAAAGCGATGCTTCTAATTACTGAGCCCTAATGTTTGTAAACACGTCTAAAAGTAAAAGGTTTTTTTTAAACATCTATAGAGTAGAGCGGTTAAAGGCGTTGTTGTAGGAGGCTTGTCTATATATATGTCAGTTTTAACAAAGGCGTAAAATATATTAATAAACAATTTTTACTTAATGGCGAAAATGTTTATTAAGAATTAAAATTTTTGATTGCATTTGTCATAATTATCTCATATGAGTAGTCACAAGAATATTTGAAACAAAAATATATTTATAAACATATACAAATATTTTAGAAAATTTGAAATAAAAAGTAATTATAATTATATATATATGTTAAAATAAATATAGCGCCATCCTCATTCCATATAAGGATATCAGATGTATATGTAAAGTTTTGATTCTCAAAGCTTAACTTAAATATTGAACAAAACGCATTTAATTTAATTTTATTTATTTAATCAATTAAATATACAGAACCCTTTATTTCTAACTTTAAGCTCACCCTTTGTACCATATAGTATAGCACAAAACATTACCATTAACCTATAAACATTGTTAAAGAAATTAAGTCATAAAAATGTCTTCCGAACCGACGTCCGCGATACGGAACGCGAGATGCATCTCGTTTACAGCCCGGAAGAGATAAAAGATAAAAGGGGTTGAGGATGAGGGAACGCACGCGTAACACTTACGTGACACTGATTAATATAATATCGATTATTTAGTAAAAAAAAGAAATTAATCGATTTGATTGCCTTTCGAAAATATAAATTTACTTGTACTTGTATAAAGAATTACTTGTAATTTTTCTTCTCCATTTTTTTTTATTTTCTCTCAAAATATTCTTTCGATATCAATTAAAATAAAATTTAAAAATAAATAATATTCCAATGAGACGAATAGCAATCGATGTCGATATTAATTGAGTAATAATCGCAAAATAAATAATTGATTCTCATAAATACAGCTATTTTCTCTGCTTTAGGATAAAAATATAGCCTAAATAAATATAGATATTATATGAAATAGTGATGGTACTCAGCGATATGCCTGTCTGACTGTATACTTTACAGAAAATCTTTACTTGAATAGTTGAAATTGCTTTTTTTTATACCTTCACGCATTATCCCGCATATAGCAAGGTAGGCAGAGGGAACCGCAGGAAACGAAGGAACCTAACGTTAGGACACTCTGTTCCATGCTTTCCGCCATTGCGTGCTGAGTAACGGGACTCAACGCCGTCCTTTGCCTAGGTGTCAATGTGAATAATTGAAAATAAAATTGTTTCCTTTTAATTATTTCATTTATCGAGGAAAACTAGAGCCTTGTTATTAAATAAAATGACGTTAACTTAAATAAAATGACGTTAACGCGACAGTTTGTGGGTTCAATTCCCACTCGAGGAAGATGTATTTTTCTATTTCTATTTTCTTCGCTCTGCCAACTAGGCAAAGCGCGTCGTTGAGTCCCGCCACTCAAAACACAATGCCTCGGAAAAAAAAGGCGGAAAGCAAGGACGGAGAAAGCAGAGACTAATCGACGGAGTGTGTTAACACTAGTTCCCTATGGTTCCTGCAGTTCCCTCTGCCTACCCTGCCATGTGCGGGATAAAGCGTGAAGACATAAAAAAAAACACTGAGAATTGGCTTACGGACCCTAACACCGTCTTCTACGAAGAATCCACAATCACAAAAATAGTCTCAAAGGAAATAAAACATAAAATGCTGAACTAGCATTGTTAAATGCGAGTGGTTAAGAGTGAATCGTAAAATAACATACGTGGGAACACTCAAACAGTGTATAAACGTCAGCGGGTTATTTACTGCCATCGTTCGGGGCGTGTTCAATTTAAAACGTAACTTTTTTATTTTTATATATTTATTGTATGTAACAATATTTTAAAAGAAATTCGGTCAATATTTCGTTTTTTTTAGCTTCACGCTTTATTTTTATCATGCATATAGCATGGATAGCCAGATGGAATTGCAGAAACCGTTGGAATCTAGTATTTAGACACTGCGTTCCCTGCTTTCCCACTCGTTTCGAGGTGTTGCATGTTGAGTGGCAGAAACTCCAAGAAAAGAAAGTAAAAAAAACCATCCCCCCGTTTGGGAATCGAACCCACAAACTGTCGTGCTTAACAAGAAGACGCTGCGACTCTGCACGATGTTTTCGTCATTTATATTTATAGATATCTCCAACCTAGCGTGAATATAAATGATTTTTAATTATTTGTAATAATTTATAAATATTCTATTATAGCTAAACTTTAAATATTCTATTAAACTATGAACAATGAGTGTAGGTTCAAATTCCGCTCGAGGGATTTATTTTTATAACATACAAGTAGTTTTGAACAGATTAAACAAAGTGCTACATTGAATTTCAATATATAACAAGATATATAAGAAAGTAAAGACATTTATAAATATTTATTAAATATTATCCACACAATTACTTCATATACAAATTTCACATAGTTTAATTTGAATCCCATATCATTATTGTAATTTATGTTTTCAACATGTAAATTTCCTATAACACACTACACCATTAAAGACCCCCATGCTTAAATAACTTATTTAGATGCATTTCAATTTACAGCCCATTGTTAGATTCTAAAAGAATTTTAAGTGCATTGTGTAGAGTGATTTGAGCATTTTAAGTCGGTCTCACTAAGTTAAACGATGATAGGCAAGGTAATCTAATCCACACCATATATACAAAATTTGGCTGTAACTTATATTATTGTTTTAGTTTCACGCTTAAACCCGCTATAGCAGGATAAACTGAGTGAAACTAGTGCCAAAACACTCCGTTCTCTCGTTTCACTGCACCATGACTTACATGTTTTATATTGATACGTCACCAAGAAAATTATATTTCTCATTTTCCGTCACATTTTAATACATTGCATAGTGCGTGAACGAAACTTAACATCGCACTTTGTCTACAAGAGAAATTTAAACATTTAAAAGAGAATCAAAGAACTACGTAAAAGGGGTAGTCGAACTTAGACAAAGCGCGGCGTTGAGTTCCGCCACTCAACACGCAATGCCTCGAAAAAGGCGAAAAGTGGGGACGGAGAAAGCAGAGACTAAGTTCCTGAAGTTCCCTCTGCCTACCCTGCCATGTGCGGGATAAAGCGTGAAGCTAAAAAAAAAGGTCGCTTACAGTAACTTTTCCCCACTTCACCATCAATTCCAGTTAAAGCCAGGATACAGTAAATAATTATCTATGACACAATGACAAGTGAAATATTCATATATTATAACTAAAGATGGATACAGCAGCTAGCTCTAACAGGAACAAGATAGCATCAGGAACGCTAATGCATACAAAATTCACTTACTATAAAGAAGTTGTAATCTTAAATCAGGACCTGTGTAGAAAATTTAATTAAGAAATATAATATATGTTATTATTATTTGTTAAGTTGAGTTCACTCAACTCAACTTCCCTTGGTTACTGTGGTTCCCTGCTATATAGAAGTCGTGTACACAGAAGTCTCAGAAATTATTAAAGCTATTTCAATCACACTTGTAATTTTCCCTAACTTAGCCAAAATAATAATTTCGACATAACTTCTAAGATATTTGTGGTCAAGTCTGTAAGCATATGTGATTATATGTGATTATTACGTCATATAGTCTTATATATTCTTTACATACAACCTTAAAATTAGAAAAATACTTAAAGAAAAGATATAAAAATTTGAACGCAACTTTTATATATATATATATATATATATATATATATATATATATATATATATATATATATATATATATATATATATATATATATATATATATATATATATATATATATATATATATATATATATATATATATATATATATATATATATATAAATGCTAGTAGACTAAATTAACAAGAAAATGTCCTAAACTCTTAAAAAATACCATAAAAAACGATATGATTAAAATGGAAAGAAATGGTTAATGGTAAATTAAACAGAAATATTATAGTTTACCGTTCTATATCGGTTCTTATGAGTAAATGTAGTAAGTTATTAACCGATTCACCGATCTGGAGAAGTTTTGCGAAAAATAACGTTAGAATACGTCGGTATTGGTAAAAAAATAAACTAAACTTTTGTATAACATTAGAGTCGGTAGTATGTAAGTTATTTTTGTTGAGTTCTTAAGTTAATGATTGAATAGAGTGCTTGAATAAATAAATTTTGTTTTTGTTTCCACCTCTTTCTTTTTTGGTACAATTTATTGGCACTACATAAATTTATCTTTAGTGGGATTTCACGTAGAACTTCATACATACGTACATTAAGACAGTTTTCAATTATAATTTAGTATATCGGTATAGTGGTTGATTGTTAATACAAGTATAGTATGATCGATCCTCTTTTGGGGGGAAACATTCTCTCATAGTTCTCAAAATTGGGCAAAAAGCGTAGAACGCAGTATCTGAACACTAACCCCATTCTACTTATTCTATTGCAAAGTTAAATCTTAAACCTATATAATACTAACAAAGTTCAATACAAATCTTAATTTAAATCAAATTAAATGTTACATAATACTTACACCTAATACTTAAAAGCTTTGTAATCCACGCGTATGCCTTTATAAATGTGATATTTATCGGTGTTGCTGCATCGCGTCGTCCGTCTCACTTTTGCTTCCGATATCTGTTTACATGGCAATAAAATTCGTGAACTGAATTCATAAGCTATCCATTGTCTTTTGCCTTAAGTTATAGAATAGAGGCTGTATAAAGCGGAGTTTAGTTTTATTTCTGCAATATATTTCTTCTGTTAAAACGATAGATGTCGGTTTTATTCCCACTCGGGGTAAATTAATTATTTTGATTTTAACAAAACAAGACGATGTAAGGTCCACTTAAAATGCAATATCCCAAGAGGGTGAAAGCAAGGAGTGTCTTAACACTAGGTTACTTGCGTCTTCTCTGCTATATGTACCTTACCTTATCGTATAATTATGTTAGTTGCTTTCGAGAGTAACAGACACATCATGTTTTGGTTTTCCTCATTCTTATTTATTTAAACATTTCATTAACAGTAAAAACATTCTACATAGGAATATATTAAAAAAAAAAGAAATATGACATGACAAACATGTGTTTTTTGCGCCGATTCTTCTCAAATCTGATCAAAACTTTAGCGAACTGTTAGTAAATTAAGTAAATTATTTTACGTTTGAAAAACAAATCATATAACTTCTTATTTTAAATAAAATTACTTGACGTTGACTTAAATAAGCATTTTACTATACACGATTACCATGAAAGATGTGTACACAAAATATCTTTGTACCATACTCAATTTACCATAAAAATAAACTCATTCATGGCGGGTCAGTAGCCGCCGCATAAAGGCGCACTGTGGCATTGAGTTACTCTATTTGTGCATCTTCGCTTTCATCTTAACAAGTGTTGATGACGTCATCGGGAACAGCACTTGAAAAAAAATGTATTTTTTTTAACGTGAGGCAAGTTGGTTATTTAGCACAGTTGTACCGGTTGATAAACGGAAAGTGGAGAGTAGGTTATATCTCTACGTATATCTCTTCATATCTATATCTTAGTTTAGGTAAGCGATAAATTAAAATTAAATAATTATAGGTAATGTCAATAATACGAGTAATTCAAGCTTATTTTTTTTTAAATTTAGCCTTTTTATATTGTACGTTGTTTAATATGTTTTAGACTGATATACAAGAGGACAGTTGTGACTCCGATGCAGCGTCTGCAGTAAAAATTACTATTTGTGGGTTCGATTCCCATTCGAGAAAGATGAAGTTACTCATTTCCATTATTTTTGCTCTATCAACTAGGCGAGTAAAGTAAAGCGAGGCGTTGAGATCCGCAACTCAACACGCAATGACTTGAAAGAAGGAGGAAAGCAAGGAACCGAGTGTCTGGACACTAGGTTCCACAGTTCCTGCCGATCCCTCTGCATTCCCTGCTATGAGCGGGTAAAGCGTGAAGCTAATGACGAAGATAGTAATATTACAACAACTATATAATTATTGGTTTTGAATCCGCACTCGCTTTAATTCAACAATATTACTATAATTAACTGATACATTACTAAATCTTATCGTTTACGGATACCAAGTAACTGGCACGCGATATATTCACGTGTTTATTTTCAAAGATTTTATGATGTGCTACAAATGTGCGGTGAATGAAGCTGTAAATTGTAACATTCCACGCGTGAAGTGTACGCACACCTTTAACAATAATGTTGCAAGTATTTAAAAAATATTTATTTTCACAATAATAATAATAAGTAATGCTTTTAGGACCGTCGTGGCGCAGAGGCGCAACATGTGCCTGTAACGCGACGGTTACTGGGTTCGATCCCCAGTCGGAAAAAATGGATTTTTCTATTTCCATTTTCTTCGCTCTGGCATCTAAGGCAAAGCGCGGCGTTGAGTTCCGCCATTCAACACGCAATGCCTCGAAAACGGTGGAAAGTGGGGACGGAGTAAGCAGGGACTAAGTAACGGAGTGTCTTAACACTAGGTCCTTATGGTTCCTGCAGTTCCCTCTGCCTACCCTGCCATGTGCGGGATAAAGCATGAAGCTAAAAAAAAAAGTAATGCTTTTTTGCACACACTATTTTACAGAACACAGAAAAATAAAGATAATATTTAATTTATTATGTGCAATGGTGGCCTTATAACGACAAGTGTTCTCCTGCAGATTTGTCAATAGTTCCAAGTATACTGTAAAGAAGGAGTAGGGTAGGACTGTCTTTTTTGACATTCAAAGAGATTTTTGCTTATATTTAGTTTTTTTTTTTTAGCTTCACGCTTTATCCCGCACATGGCAGGGCAGGCAGAAATAGAAAAATCCATCTTCCGCGACTGGGGATCAAACCCAGCAACCGTCGCATTACAGGCAGATGTTGCGCCTCTGCGCCACGACGGTCTAGTTTTACGCTTTATACCGCACGTAGCAGTGTAAGCAGAGGGAACCGTGGGAAGCTAGTGTTAAGACACTCCGTTCCGCATTTTCGAGGCATTGCGTGTTAAGCGGCGGAACTAAACGCTGCGTTTTGCCTAGTTACTAGACCGAAGAAATTGAATGTGAAAAAATCTATCTTATCCGAGTGTACCACAAACCTTCCCGCTTACAAGCAGAGTCTACGCCACGTCGGCCCTTCTTTACCTACAAATTAAAGGAAAAGTATTCACAATTATACTAATGTTTTGTGACCTATTCTTAGAGAGTACAATTAACAGTAAAAATAGATGTTAGTTAGAGAGGACCGTTGTGGCGCATATATATATATAAATATATAAATATATAATACATATATATATATATATATATATATATATATATATATATATATATATATATATATATATATATATATATATATATATATATATATATATATATATATATATATATATATATATATATGTATATATATATATATATATATATATATATATATATATATATATGTATATATGTATATATATATGTATATATGTATATATATATGTATATATATGTATATATATATATATATATATATATATATATATATATATATATATATATATATATATATATATATATATAACGATATTCTTTATGACTTACTTAAAGAACTACTTGAACATATATAAATTATGATAAAATTATAAGAGAACGGTTGCAAACTCAACCAAGATTGCTTAACAACGGGGCGTGAGGACAAAATTATCTACTACAAACACTTATTTCTCACGCTGAGTGCCTTTTAAGCGATAAAGCCACTTTGACGAGTCGCTCGGTTGTCCCTAAATAAAAACCTTATCGACATATATGACCGATTAAATATTATTTATATATTGAATATCTTTTATATATATGTAGTTATTTAAGTGTTATTTACATATTATGAGTTATGATTGAATAAATTAGACTATCGTGGCTCAGTGGCATATGATCTGTCCGTAAATTCGATAGTTATGGCTTCGACTCTCATCCGGTAATAACACAAAGCTTTTATATATATAATTAATATACATACTTTTATGTATATATATATATATATATATATATATATATATATATATATATATATATATATATATATATATATATATATATATATTATATATATATATTTATATATATATATATATATATATATATATATATATATATATATATATATATATATATATATATATATATATATATATATATATATATACCTCTATGCATTGACTTTTGTGAACCTCAAGTCAAGCAGAAAATGATTTTAAATAGTACTATATCGTGATTGTAAGTTGAATTGTTCTTAAAAAATCACACTGAGCGTATAGTATTTTAAAGGATGAATGTAAAAGTAATGACAAAGGAAGCTTTGTAGTATGAATAAAAAGCTTTTTATTCAAATAACTTTTGATTTCACTTATTATAAATGGAAAACAATATTACGTTTGTTAAGAAAAAAAAAATATAAAAAAGGTTTATATTCTTGAAGTACAAGAGTATATTGAAAATTCATACTAAAATATCTGTAGCTTAAATAAAATGTGTCCATAAACACGCAATAAAAAGTAGTAATAGAAAATGGTTAAATCACTTTTATTACTAAAACAAGACAAAGCTTGAAATCCTAATTCGTAATTTTTTAGCTTCACGCTTTATCCCGCTCATAGCAGGATAGGCAGAGGGAACCGTAGGATGGGAGCCTAGTGTTAAGACACTCCGTTCTCTGCTTACCACATTCCAGGCATTGTGTGTTGAGTGGCGGAACTAAACGCCGCGCTTGTCAATTAATTTTATATAATAAAAGTCCCAAACAAACTTTTTATGACCATTCTCACAATTACTTTTGGTATGACACACTTTTTACTACTATACGGGTGTTTTTATAATATTAGCTTCGCTTAATAAACTCTATTAAAAACGATTATGGACGCAGCTCGTTCTCTTTTTTATCTATATATAAAAAATAATAAAATAAACTAAATTATTACAATACAACAATTTATTTAGAATATGTTTCCTAATTTTTTTTTAAATAATTAATATATAGACTTTTATGTGTTATACTTTATGACATATTTGCATGGTCTTATTCATAATTATAGAGCTTTTCCGTGAACTTTCAGTTTTGATGCGGAACCCAACGCTGAGCTTTTACCTATTATGACAAAACCTAATACCATTGACGTATAGCCAAACACTACCACTGTGTCACTAGTTACTTATATGTTAGAATATTATATCATAGCATATCGTTTTTTATTTCAGATATACATTGATAGCATACTATGACATGTACTCGCAGATTTACACCTACAACGAAAATATGGATTCAATTGCTTCTTATATGGCTGGTGTCCTTCGGTTTAATGGTAAGAATTAAAAAACATAGCTTTTGTTAACTCGATAAAAAAATGACTAAGACTAAATCTCTCTGTCAACCAGGCTCCTCCACCAGGTCTAATGTCTCCAGGCTGTATTTCATAAACCCTGATAAGTCGAACAGTTGAAATCTTTACAGATAATATATTTATAAAGCCGCTATAATAAAAATACTAAAGAATAGATAAATAAAGATAAGATACTAATGTAGAATAAAGTATTTAATCAAGGGTTTCTATACAACTGACATGATTTGTTTGCCGTTTGAATCGAATCAAACTCGAATCTGACACGCTTATTTGATATTTTTTTATATATAGATGTTATTTCTATTTTTAAGTACTAAGGACCTTCGTCTTTCTTGTCTTATTATTATGAATTAAATGGCGCAACACGTCTGCCGGCAAACGCGATGGCTTGTGGGTTCGATTCCCACTCAGGGAAGATGGATTTTTCATTTTCCTTTTTTACGCTCTGCCTACTAGACAAAGTGTGGCGTTGAGTTCCGCTACTACACACGTAATGCGTCGAGAAAGGCAAAAAGGAGAAAACGTAGTGTCTTAACACTAGGTTCCCAAGGTCCTGCGGTTCCCTCTGCCTACCCTGCCATCTGCGGGATAAAGCGTGAAGCTAAAAAGAAATCTTATAAACTTTCGTTCTCCACTCGTAGCTCGTTTAAAAACTTTTTTAAGGAAAAAAATTAAAAACATAAGAAGGAACTACAAAAGTGATTTCATGAAAATTTCTTGGAATAAGTAATGAAAGATACGTTCAAGTGAATGATTAATCAAACCTTACGTATCTGGTAAGCTATGTATTATAAATATACCAAATATGTAAATATGTCTGAAGTACTTTGCAAATATCGTAAATAGTAAATCTTATATCGTTTTAATTATGACTGAATAAGGTAAATAAATAAAAAAATAGACAGGTAAAAAAACGATGTAAGATCAATTTTGACATTTGTCAAAGCAAAAATCGAAAAATTATATTAAAACTTTTTCATGTGCTTTCGATTTCTTTTACCAGCAAGAAGTGACTTGTCACTGTATAGTGACAAAACGTAGTGATATATCACTACAATATCACTAAAGATAAATACAGTACAATATTTAATTATTCAGCATTTATTCAAACAAGTAAGCATTATGGAGGAAGTGGAATTAGTTCGTTGCACTTCAACACTCGTATGGCCATAGTTAATTGCTACGAATTAGGCGCATCCGTGTACAGCCCGCTTTAAACTACGGCTTAATTGTCATAAAGTTTTTATTGTATATTTTTTATAATCATAAACAGCTGGCTTTATCTGTTCTAATAAAATATAAGTAGGGTCACATTTATTTATATTTTATCTGTCTTTTGATTATGTGTCGTTAGCGTCAATTACATTTTTCTTAATCGAGTTACAAATATAATTACATGTTTGTATTTATGTGCAATTTTATTTATATTTATGATTTTTTCTGATTAACTATAGCTACCTTATCACTTTTATGTTGTTGTATTTTAATTAATTTATTTCTTCTATTTTTTCTTCTTTTTTAATTGCTTTTGGAGCCTGCCAGTTGAGCTCAATTCACTCCACCAATTCACATTGGATGGAGAACAATTAATTTCTTTACTAAGAGACAATTCATTACAAAAAATCATTTCAATTAACGTTCCTTAGTAATAATGTAGGTATTATAAAAAAGCATTTAAAATATGAATTTAAATATGAAGAAGAAAAATTTTATATAGGTATTGAAAATTTCAAAAGAACCTGGCACTTATAGACAAACAAAAATACAAGCAGAAACTTATTAGTGCTTAAAAAAAATAAAAATCTAAGAAAATAAAAATCTTTAGCTGGTTTAAAAATAAAAATAGAAAAAAGTAAACTTATTAATGTTTAAAAAAATCTAAGTAATCTATAGTGGTCTTTAGTTTATGTGCTTTACAAATCGCTTTCACTTGTGCTTTAAAGCCGTTAATTGCAGCCCACGTATAGCGTTTCCGTAATCCAAACTAATAGACGTCGATCATGTTGGAACAGTTTCGACCAATTGTCTCTAACGCTTTTTAGTAGCGGTGAAGTAATCGTGAATTGGTAGTGAATAACGCAACGCGTGAGGTCCCTGTGGAATTGAACTGATTTTTTTATTTAATTTTATATAAAAATACAAAAGCGTAGTAAAAACTTTTTAAATTAAACTTTTTTTTATCATAATTTTATTGGCGTTGATATTTTTTAGGACTGTCGTGGAAAGAAACGTATCTTTTGCCTTGCGCAACCTCTATTCCTTTCGCTTTAAAAATATATGAAATAGTTGAAACTTTTTTTACATTATAATTTAATGGCGTAGATATATTTTTAGGATCGTCGTAGTGCAGAGGCGCAGCATCTGTAAACACGCAATGCCAGAAGCAAAGGACTATCTCAACACTAAATTCCCACTGTTTATGTGGTTCAATCTACCTAGAAGTAAAGCCTGAAACTAATTTTTATTTAATTTTAATCTAAGAGATTACATTTTAAATACAATTGTCAAAGATTCAGCTATATGACTGTATATTTAAGCTTTTTGGTTTAATTGTAATAATTCAAGCTAAGTAAAATAAATATTATATATTTAGAAAACAGAAGTGGTTAAAGTTAATTTAAAAAGAAAAACGTCGAAACATATACACGAGTATATTCGGACATAGATTCCACGTAATCGCATTAAATGACACAATGACTATACTTCAGGGTAGTTCCCTTCCAGTACGAGCCGTTGTCTTACAACTGCTACGATTGACATAAATTCAACCCCCTTTTACAAAAAATTCATAACTATATTAATATTAAACAACAAGCGAAAATTGCAGTTACGAGAGACGTATTGAGTATACACTAAAACGATAATTATTTATTACTATATAATAAGGATTGCCAATTTCACGGGTTACAGATAGTAAGCTTGCAGCTAATGCTATCTATGAGATACAGGCTGAGTTGAAACAGGTTTTTTTGTGCTAGATAGTTGTAACGGGGACTTGTGAAACCAAATTTGATTGTTTATCTGCCAGACAAGTAACATATATCCTATCTGGAACTTTATCAGCAAGTGGTGAAACCGGCTAAAACTAAAGCATAAAAAACCATTCTTATTTTCTAGATACCGCCTCTACTAGGAGTTTGGGGTCGATTAGGTCTAGACCCAAACACATTTTCCTGTACAATCCTGCCAAAAGACGGTAGGAGTCCCAAGAAGTATCTCTTCGTGTTCGGCTTCGCTTTACCCTGCGTAGTGATCATAGTCTCCTACTCTTGCATATACTGGAGAGTGAGAGAGAGTAAGCGGAAGCTGGAAGGACGCAGGTGTGTATGTGGGTGAGATATCGTTTGCATGTTTTGTATGTTAATTTAGATTCAAATTCTTAATTAAATAACGTCAAGCCCTTTCCCTGTATATAGAACGGTAGGCAAAGGGAATTCTATTGCATGTAGAGTGGCGGAACTCAACGCCGCGCTTTGTAAGATACCAAATTATGGAGTTTCGCAACAGTTAGACTGTAACAATTTATGTAAATCTAAACCCATTATTAAGTACATTAATAATTTTTTAAAAGTGACACACTATCCACACAAATAACATATAGTCCATTAGATTATCAAAAAATATAAAACTCTGCTAATATGTAACCATATCGCTATTATGTAACAGTTTATTTTATTGTTATGGCTTGATTAGTGATGAATGAATTTACTGTTTTTAGAGTGAATAACATTTTTAAGTTACTTTTAACTCATTTTTTTATATACTTAGTTAAATTTTGCCGCAGCGAGATTCGAACCCGTGTCTTATAAACACCGTACATCGGACACGTTAGTCGAATAAGCCATGCGTTCTTTTCAAGCTGCATCGAAATCCTTATGCGCTTGTTACAACTTATTTTATCAATTTTCTTGCTTCCCACACGATATTTTTTGTATTATTTAACAATAATTTTAATATAATTCTTTGAATAATTACCGAGGACTGTCGTGGCGCAGAGGCCTGTAAACGCGACGGTTTGTGGGTTCGATTCCCATACGGGAAAGATGGATTTTTCTATTTCCATTTTGTTCGCTCTGAAAACTAGGCAAAGCACGGCGTTGAGTTCCGCCACCCAGCACGCAATGTCTCGAAAAAGACAGAAAGTTATGACGGAGAAAGCAGGGACAAAGCAACGGAGTGTCTTAACACTAGGTTTATATGGTTCCTGCAGTTCCCTCTGCCTACCCTGCCATGTGCTGGATAAAGCGTGAAGCTAAAAAAAAATAATTAGTATGTTTAATAATAATTTTAATATATTTCTTTAATTATCTCCCCAGCAAACTAAGCGGTCAAACAGCCAGAGAGAAGGAAGAGGACTCCCGTCTGACAACGCTCATGCTTACAATATTCCTTTGCTTTCTGGCCTGTTTCCTTCCTTTGATGATAATGAATGTGGCCGACGACGGCATATCATACCCCTGGTTACATATAATAGCCTCTATCCTAGCGTGGGCTTCTAGTGTAATAAACCCCCTTATATATGCAGCTACAAATAGACAATACAGGGCTGCGTTTGTAAATTTACTTAAAATATGCAAAAATAGTCCGGTAGCGAGACGCACTACGTGGGGAAGTCGTACTGTGGGACAGTCGTCGAACTCACCGCACTGCGTTGATAAACGAAATTTGAAGGAGAAACCTACTAAATTGTAATTTTTAAATTGTAAAAAAGCTAAGCTAAGCTTTATTATCTGTGGTTTTGAAGTAAATTTGGTTTTGACATTAGATGTACTGCGATATATTAAAAAAATGTTGGGAAATTATAATATTTTCAAGCCATAGTTAAGTATTTTCCAAATAAATGAAACGTTGTTAGTATACGAATAATATAAAGCTACATTTATTATATAAGATTTTTTTTTTTTTTCAAAAATTTAATGCACTGGTTGCATTTTGTAAATCCAACAGAATTGTGAAGTAAATATTTGCTTTATTTTAAATGATATTTTATTATTTATTAAGGTTTATTAAAAATATGCTTTGTAGCAAATAATCGTTAATTATTTTTATTAATAACATTTAAATGTAAATAATTTTGTTTAGGATATGTAAATATAGACGTAAGACGCTAGTAACAAATACACGACCAAAGTAATTTATGTAGGTATATTAAAATTAAATGATGAGTAAAATATATTTTTTACAGCATTTAAATATTCATAAAAATAATTAAAAAAATGTTTAAATATGCCTGTTTTAATCTGTCAAAATTTAATTTAATAATCTGTGTAAAGGCTAAATAAAAATTAAATAAATATTTCTTTATGATTTTTTATATTTTAGAAGATATATTAAAAAGCAAAATATTTTTACATACAGAAACATCTATTCTAACCCTGTCTTTAAAACATTCCCAATAATAACTGTAAAATAACCATTTAAAAAAAATATGTTGGGGCATAACAAAAATTAAAAAAAAATATGTGCATAGATAAGAAATTATTGAATTTGTAAAAAATATAGATAACTAATTCCATCAAGACTGATAATAAAAGTCAATTAGAAATATAGTAAAGTTTATTGTATCTAATGGCCGATTTGTGTCAATCTCAACGCCATCACTAAAGAACTGAACTGTACTATGTTATGTTACATTATAAATAATATATAACTATAATTGTAAGCCAGTGCTTAAATATCACATTTTAATATTATTATTTTTTTTTAAATATAGTTATTTATACATATTTGTTTGCACATTTTAATAGAAGAGGTGATTCAAAAAAATAACAGTAACAAATCGGAATGTGTAATTAATAAGTAAAATACGTGTTAAATGTAATTTGTATAATTCAATAACTTGAGCACTGAGCCATTAATTTTATGTATGATTTATGTGAAATTTAGAAATAATGCATACCAAAGTTTAAATAAATGTACTTTAAAATGTGTCTGTGTTTTATTAATATATGAGGATTTTATAATCAAGCAATGCAATAACGTGCATAAGGTCTTTTATTGAATTTCAAGGTATATAAGTATAACAATCAAATTATGTACTACACGTCATACTTGGACCGTCGTGGCGCAGGAGCGTACTTCCTGTAAACGCGACGGTTTGTGGGTTCGAATCCCAAGAAAATGGATTTTTCTATTTCCATTTTCTTCGCTCTGGAAGACTAGGCAAACGCGGCGTTGAGTGACGCCATTCAACACGCAATGCCTCGAAAAAGGCGGAAAAAGCAGGGACTA
This sequence comes from Dione vanillae, assembly GCA_037178615.1. Classification (NCBI taxonomy): domain Eukaryota; kingdom Metazoa; phylum Arthropoda; class Insecta; order Lepidoptera; family Nymphalidae; genus Dione; species Dione vanillae. The sequence goes on from JAZFAU010000126.1 coordinate 738,962, forward strand.
AGCAACGGAGTGTCTTAACACTAGGTTCATATGGTTCCTGCAGTTCCCTCTGCCTACCCTGCAATATGCGGGATAAAGCGTGAAGCTTAAAAAAAAACGTCATACGAATCAGCATAGATATCTTATAATCATAAATATAGAAAATTTTAACGATATATTATTTTTTTATTAAAATAAACGTGAATTACGTCAAATAAATTACAATATACTCAATCAATTAAAAAAATTTGAAATATAGGTAACTAATATTTGTAATCTGTACATAGTAATTAAAACTATTTTATAATCATTTCTGTTATCTGTTCCCTTTTATTTGACAATTGTCCATATCCATTTATCAAAAGTCAAACTCAAAACCGGAGTGTAAACATTTGCATTCGATAAATATACTCATTTTTAAGTTAAAATCTGAGAAAATGAATCGTTTTAAAAGGCACAAAGTAAAAAGCGAAATGCCAGAAACATCTTCTCAAGTTAAACAAAACGAAGAGCATGATTTAGCTTATTACATTCACGATAGAGTGGAATTAATGCACCAAGTATTCTCTGTTATAAAACCTAAGGAGCTAAAAGTGATGGCACCAGAGTGTGTCCAACATATATCGATTGACGATTTACAAGAGCTTTGTATGGAAGAGGTTAACTTTTACTTATCCATATTTTTAATCAGTTCGGCTAGGGCACTAAGAAATAAGTAGATAGTAGAACTCAATGCAGCATTTAATGTAAACTGATTAAGAAATTCAAACATTTTTAAATTATAAATATTAGTGCTATATATAGTCCATAATTATATTATTGTGTGTAGTGCTATATATAGTCCATAACTATATAGTCCATAATTATATTATTATTTGTTTCCCCTTAATATAATACTAATAGTAAACATATTGTTATTATGTCTAAACCAGTTACTAGGTATAAGTTCCAAACGGCTGTGTGCAATATTGGATGGAGCTGAGCCTCCTTCGGACACTGAGTCATCATGCTCAGAACAATTAGAAACTATATCTCTTGATAGTATATCTTCTGATGATGAAATTTTAAGTCAACATAGTCGCAAAAGTAAAAAGGTAAGAAAGTAATTACAAGAATTAAAAAGTCCATTTTATCCTCTTAAGACATGCTAATTACCTTGAATACTTTTACTTAACTATAATCATCTTCTTAATATTAGTTATTAAATGTACATTATAATCAATGTACTGTGAAATATATCTATTTTAAAATATATTTCCTGAAACTGGTCAGTGAATTTTGTATCAGCCAATTTTTACAGGCAACTATTTTTAATTATACTAAGTTTATAGAATGTAAGCAGCAATTAATGTCAAAAAAAACATTCTAAAATAAAAATCTATCTATCATATCTTATGAACAAACTTTATTTCAGCACAAACACAAAAAACACAAAAACAAAAATAAACACAAACGCAAAAACAGTGACACAGATAAAGAAGAAGACAAGTCTAAAGCTTCGAGAGCCGGTCTCACAGTGCTCGAACTGTTGGAGCTACAAGCTAGAGCAAGGGCTATAAGAGCTCAGTTGCAACAAGATGTTAATAGTAAGTTGTTGTAGTTTAACATCTTTAATTTGCTTAGAGATATATTCTATTACTTTGTATTGCATGTAGTTTACTTCTTTATATGATTTTAATATATATTTTTTCTTTATAAAAATAAGTAATGCAATTATTAGATCTACAAGCTTCTTTAAATGAATTGATAGTGGGAAACCCCATATGCTGCATGTGGCCAGGGTAGGCTTTTCTACATTTTTTGCATTTAGAGAGTTTTATTTAGTAACTTATTCTCCCCTAGTGGGAATTGAACTCACAACAATCAAATTACAATTTGTTTTTTAGTTTTGAATACAAATTTACCACTGTGTCACAACGTTCTATTTATCTATTGTATTAAAAAATCTTGCATTGCCATTCAGCCCTAATTTTGTTATTCATAGTATTAAAATAATTAATTAACAAACTTAGTGTCAACAGAAGTGGCCGAGGAGACTACGGATAAAAAGGATTCTTCAGATGAAGTAGAAATAAAAGAGGAGCCAGCGGAAGTTGTAGAAATCAGTAGTGAAGATGAGAAACCGAGAATTGAAGATTTACCTGGTATTTCTATTATGTTTTTGTTTTTTTTTTATTTTACAACTAAATAATGTATAGTAATTAAATAAAATAAAAAAAATAAAATAAAATGAATCTAAAATAATAATCTTCACCTATTTCTAAATTTCACATGTAACACTTTTGAAAGTAATGTAACTTTTTTAAAATCTAAAACATATTTACTACAATTTAAAACTATTTCAGTAAAACCTCCATCACCTGTTAAAGAAGTCTCTGTCGAATCAACCTCTAATAAAGTAACTAAAAGAATAAATGATTTAATTATAACCGTACCACAAACAAAACCTACAAGGAAAATTAAATTGAAGAGAAATATCATTAGCGCGCCAAGTACAAGTGCTTCAACTGCAATTACAACTTCAAGTGTAAAATTAGATGAGAAAAATGAAAATGCTAGTAGACTTGAAAGTAAAGTTAGTAAAGATGTGTCAGAGTCAGAAAAAGACACTAAAATAAGTGAACGTAAACAAGAACCTAAAACTAAAACAAAGAAGAAACAAAAGAAAATAAAAAAGACTAAAAATAAAGAAAAAGATGGAAGTGATCACGATGAAATAACTCTACAATTGTCTGATACGGAGAAGATGGATTTGTTGGATTTTGATCGGAAAAACTACGATAATTTGACATCTTCCGGTTCTGAAGATTCGGAGAGTAGCTCCAATAGTGAAACTGAAATCAATGAAGATAACAAGGAAGTAGAAAATAAAGTTATTGAAACCAAAGCTACTGTGCATGAGACTGGAGAATTAACCAAAACAGATTTGGATGTACCAGAAGGGAAAGTAATCGAACACAATATTACCGAAACTGTAGCTGAGGAAGAAAACCATAAAGACTCTCAAAACGAAGAAAAATTTGAAGAAATTGACATCGTACAAGATAAAATTAAAGATATATCAGATATTTGTACAACAGATCAACAAAATAAATCAGAATCTCAAGAACCAAGTGAACTTAAAATTGATTCTATAAACAATGATTATATAGAGAATGAAGCAAAAAATCCTCTAGAACAAATAGAAGATGGTGAAATAACAAATGAAGAAGATAAAAAACTGTCGGAAGGGGAAATCTCTGAACACACATCAGAAGTAGTCTGTATATCCGACGACGAGAACGTAAACAAAAAGAAAAAGAAAAAAGAAAAGAAATCTAAGAAAGATAAAAAGAAGAAAAAGACCAAGTCGGATTTTCGTGAGGATGGAGACCAAAACTTTTTCACAGATAATCATAACATAGAACAAAAATCATCAGAAGAAGATAAACATGTGGTTGACGATGACATATATGAAGTTTTAGAACTATCTGACGATTCATCGTGTTACGAAGTTGAAGGAGTTTCTATATCAAAAGAACCAACAAAAGCTGAAATAGAAGCTTTATCGGCGAAAATAGATGAACAAATACACACTGACACCGCAGATGAATCTGAAAAAGTGGAAAATAATGAAGGGGTCGAAAACATCTCATGGCGAGACCGTTATTTAGACAGTAAGAAAGTAAAAAAAGTACTTTCAACTTCAAACATTTTAAATGCTCTAAGAAAAAAGAACAAAGAAATAAAAAGAAAGTTAGAAGAATCTAAAAATGTAGAAGAAACATCTTCTAAACCAGATGAACCACTTGATGTTCCTGAGCTATCTAAAGAAATAGTCGAAGGATCTATAGATCATTTTAATACATTAGAAGGATCAACAAAATATGTAGATCCAGTAAGTAGCAATAAAGATGAAAGTGGTCAAGTGACGAAAGAATTGAAAATGGATGCAAAGAGACTCTTGAAAATGTATAAAAAGTTGCTTAAACACAATGACATGTACAAAGACAAAGATCCAAACAAGAAGAAAAAGAAGAAACAAAAGAAAAATAAAGAGAAAAGTAAAAATTCCGAACAAACTTAAACTTGTAACTTTATTCACTTTATTTACTTATTATAATAAAGGGAAAAAATAATATATAACTTAGAATCTATAGACTTTAATTTTATACTCATATGTTACTGCTAATAATTACTACAAGTAATTCAATTTAGTTTGAAATTTATGAGTATGCGAGTATTTTTCGGAGGTTATAAAAATTGAACCTGTACTTCTTGAAAATTTACCGTTCGCTCTCATATTCTCATTCCAACGAGATAAATTTTTATACGCTTATTGCAACCTAATAATGTAGGTAATACCTCAAAAATGGTATATCAATTTTACAAATTAACATTATCTAAAGATTCTTCAAAAAATTAATTAATTCTCCTCAGTAAAAAATCGCTTATATGTACTTTATAATATACTGGTAAATTAAAAATGTCAGTCTTACCGACGTTTGTAAAACAACGTTTAGTATAATGTTAAAGGAAAAAATTAATAAATGCGTAGAAATTTGTTAACAATCAATATTATAATTGTTATTAAAAGATTACTTTTTTTATTATTAATGTAGTATAATAAAAAGTAAACAATAAAAGAATTATTTTTTTTTAGTAATGAATGTGTTATAGAAACCATAGACAATAGACTGCTGTCAAATCAAATCTAAACCAAACTGTCTTTGGTTACTTGTAGTTGTCAGTGACGAGGTGGACCTTTAATAGAAAAATTTACCGTGAAAATGGCTTCGAAGAGGATCGCTCAGAGCTCTGTAAACTGGGCCGCTTTAGCCGAAAGGGTTCCCGTTGAACAGAAGGGAAACCTCGCTGCTTTCAAGGCCAAGTCCGATGGCTACCTTCGCAGGTTAGTTTTGACAGTGTTACATAATTTTACCATTGATTATTCTTATTTTTCTTCCTGTAAACATGAAATTGTTTAATTCAATTTATCCTACAAGTTATTTGTCTCGTGCACTTAGAGTTTATTATATTACAATGAAAGACAAATGATATTACATTCATACTTATACATAATAAATTTCTAGAGTGCTGGCTAACCCTGCAGAGGCACCCAAAATCAACTGGGCCGCCTACAAACAGACAGTTCCCATTCCCGGAATGGTCGACAACTTCCAAAAGCAATACGAAGCATTGAAAATCCCATACCCTGCCGACACTATGACATCCAAAGTTGAGGCTCAGTGGGTGGAAGTTAAGAAATCTATTGAAGCTTTCATTCAGCAGTCCAATGCCACCATTGCATCGTAAGTCACTATATAATCATTAAAAGGTTTTCTTAAATATATATGTGTGTTTCATGGGTTCCAATTGATTTTTCTTTATATTTGCATAATTTACTTAACAAAATCTGTCCAAGCTTTTCTCTTAATTGTCTTTATACTAAAATACCTTATGTTTATTGTAATTTATACAATAAAAGATTTCAATTAATATATTGAAACAAATTTGCTATTATTAATATCCATATTTTAAATTAATATCAGGTACCAAAAACAAATCGAAGAAACAAAGGCAATCCTGCCCTACGACCAGATGACCATGGAGGACTTCAAGGACGCACACCCTGAGCTCGCCATCGACCCTCTCAACAAACCTTCCTTCTGGCCCCACAATGCAGAGGAACAGCTGGACTATGTCAATCCTGACAAACAAGTCCACGCACACTAGATTTGCGACTAATATTCCAATAATTTTCTAATTATTTTAATAGATTTGGTCTAGAAACTTCTTTGCAATGTCGATACAGTTACACACCATCGTGATAACATTATGTAATTTATGATGTAGGAATAAAGTGAATTGTTTTCAAATGGAACCTCTTTTTTGTATTTCCCTTATAACTTGTGAAACACTTATAAAAATATAGTATAAATATTTTTTATGATTTTTAAAGTGTTAATCCACACTGAGGATAGAAAAAATACTTAAAGAAAACATATAAAAATTTGAACGCAGAGGGACTCGAAAATTTTTATATGTTTTCTTTAAGTAAATATAGTATAAGTTATTCAAATGCTTTTTCTATATTAATTATATAGAATATAATTAATAATATATATAATATGTTTATTTTTAACTACAATAACTTATTAAAAACCACTAACTCGACACCAACTAACTTTAATAAGTATGAAGGTTTAACATATTTTATTAATAATTATAAAGAAAATAGATTATTAATACTAACATTTTTAAATAACAATTAAATATTAATATAATTTTCAAATAAAAGTAAATAGTATTATTATTTATTTATTGAAGTGCTTGTTATGTTTACACTACATATTACGAACCAGAGCTTGTAGATTTATTAATGTACTCACAATAACCTTTAATGCTATAACTATGAAAATTGCACATCTTCTATTCTATTGTAAATGATCACTAGGAAAGAGTGTTTATACCAATCTGTACTATAAAATGAAATTTGTTAAAAACATTTAAATACTTTGATTATTACTCAATTATTTTGATATGTTCATGTCATTATAATAATGAATTCTTCATTTTCAATAACTTTTGAGTGTAATTTATGAATAAATCTTTTTTTTTTAATAAATTAAAGGATATTAGTTTAAATTTGAGAGATTATGTGAAAAACAAGAGTGATAAGAAATTGCAATTTAGTTGAGACTAAGCTCTCCTAGAGGTACAGCATTTCAAACTAAACTCTAAAAGGTCTCATTAAACAAATGATTGTTGTAACTCAAAATTTTGTTGAATTAAAACTGTGAAGCTTTTTTACTATAAGCTTAGTTACAATTACAGAAATATGTTTTTAAGAGATGTCCTCTTAAAATTTAGTACCAAACATTTTTTATATATGAATTAAAATTCAAATTTATATACATATATATATATATATATATATATATATATATATATATATATATATATATATATATATATATATATATATATATATATATATATATATATATATATATATATATATATATATATATATATATATATATATATATATATATATATATATATATATATATATATATATATATATATATATATATATATATATATATATATATATATATATATATATATATATATATATATAAATTTGAATATATTTCTTGAATGGCTTAAAGTAGCAAAAATATGAGTAAAATTTTTAATATTCTATTTGTTTAAATTTTTAATACCTAGTGCCACGGTAGGGAGTTTAATTTTGATTACAAGAATTGATTAAAACACAAGAAAGCATTCAAATGGTGGTTGAATAGAAACCTAACTTCTACATATTGCTATTATTGTTTGTGCTACACTATTTACTAAGATTTTAACATTTATGTATTGTTAGTTAACATTTACTGATTTCACATATATTTAATAATATATAGAAATTCATATTAAGTAATTATCATTTACAATTTGAAAGAAGCCATTGTAGAGCATCTTACTGCGAGAATAAAATGTACACTCTAAATAAAATATACCCGTGAAAATAAAATAATAATTTCAACAAAATAATCAAGTATTTTTTTATGTTTAATGAAAAACATAAACATTTTATAACTGTTTGAGAGTTAAAAATAGATTTTAAAAAGTATGCATTAAGATTTTAACACAGAATTTATTCTTTTATTTAATTTTTGATCTGTGGAAACTAAGAAAGCTGTATGTGTGTAGACTCACCCATGTTGTGCGATAAGAAAATAAAAAAAACAAAATGTCATATATAATAACCTATAATATTATTTAACTAATTTTTCATACATAATATGATAATTATACATAAATTAACAATTTTCTTAACAAAAGAAAACTGAGGTGTATGTGTATATATAAATTATATACTAAATATTTTTCTTTAAATTGCAAAGAAAGCCAATCATTTACCGAACTAATATTGTACATCTACAAGTACATACCATTCTTATAACCATTGTCTGCTAACTTGAACCTTTTATTGTTATGGTTGAACCTTTAGCTTATTTAAATATTTATATTTACTATAAATTTCTCCAATCATTATTCAATTGGCAGACTATATTTGCATTTATGAGAACCCATTTTGAACCCATACTTGTTTTGGTTGAACCTTTAGCTGGGCTAATGTTATAATTTTTCAAATTTTAATATTTAATAATAAATTTAAAATAAGAAACAGCTTAATTATTCAGCTGCCGGTGGTTGTGAGTACATATTATAATAACTATTTGCTCCCGAGTTAAACCCTTGGTTGTTTGGGTTGAACCCTTGGCTGGAGTGGTCGAACCCTTGGTTGTATCCTCTCCCGCGGCCTCTGCCTCTTCCCCTGAAACCTCCCTCTCTATCTCTAAAGTTTGGTCTGTAGCTTGATCCTTGGTCAAAGTTTTGACCGTTTGAATCGTTGTCCCACCTTGACCCTGCTAAAGGAAAATAATTATATAGTTTTTATTTTTTCTTTGAGTTTCAAGTTGTACCCAGCACATAGTAGGGTCGGCAGAGGGAAACTAGTATAAATACTCTATTTCATCTCCATTATACTCTACCTAATCTTTGCGTGTCAGTTGCGTGTTAACGCAATATATAAGGTAGGATACGTTATACAGAATAACGTGATTGTATATTGCGTTTATTCTCCCTCAGTCAAGACCAAACGCATTTATTACTATTATGAAAAACAGTAAGCTTTTTTTATTAAAAATTAAATGTATAAAATTAGTGGCATATAAGATAAATATCGTCCAAAAAATGACATTAATGTAATATTATTTTAAAAAATACTACAAATTCTAATCCAATCCTAAAACATTTCATTAAAAAATACGTACCTCTATCGCCTCCGAAGCGTCCCCCGCGCCCGCGCCCCCTCCCGCCGCGCTCCCCGCGCGACATGCTGTCGTCGCGGTCGCGGAACCGCCCGCGACCTGCAAGTACACAGGTTGTGGATGTAATGACGACCTTAATTTCAAGCATAGTATTTAACTAACCCTTTATAAAGTTGGTAAAACTATAAAAGAAGTAAAGTTTTCAAAAATAAAATATATTTTTTTAAACAAAATAAATAATTAAATTTATGTTCCAAAATATAACGCCATTTGTCAAGTATGACGCGAGCCTACACTGTACTGTCAGAGCGGGACGGAGGTATATCTCTTTTTCTTTTGGTTATTTTTTTGAATGAAAGGTGGCAAAATGACAACGATTAACAGTAGGTACTTTTGTAGTACGTCATTCGTATTTAATGATGTCTGCCTCACGCGTTACACAGCATGTATAAATGTCGTGAAATGGAAAAAATGATTCTGTACCTAAACTATTAATAATGATTAAATAGTTTTTTTGTATATGGCTTCGAAATATTTTCCTCTATAAGTAGTTTTGATAATGGTCTGTATATATAGTTAGGTCTCTTTTGTTAAAAGGGGGTTGTTTTTTAGCTTCACACTTTTATTCCGCACATGGCAGGGTAGGCAGAGGGAACCGTAGGAACCTAGTGTCAAGGCACTCCATTGCTTGGTCCCTGCTTTCCGCCTTTTTCGAGGCATTGCGTGTTGAGTGGCGGAACTCAACGCCGCGCTTTGCCTAGTTGTTAGAGGCGAAGTAAATGGAAATAGAAAAATCCCTCTTCCCCGAGTCGCGTTTACATTCAAAGTATAGTTATTAAAAGATTTGTAATTTACTATAATTACGTAGATTGTGTCCGAATACACTCGAAATACATACATCTACGCATGATTTTCTTTAAAAATTTATGCAAAATTTACAACCGACTAACATAAAGATAATATATAATCACATTTACATACAAATTCCACCAAACCTACCGTATTTTCCCTTGAAGCCCATTCCACACTGGGCTAGCTCTAGTAACTTGGGATTCACTACTTGGTTAGCTTCTTGCAGCACTGACAATAGGTCCTTAGCCTGGTGCAAAAAAAAAGCACATAAATCATTACTTTATAACTTTTAATGTTAGAAATTAAATTGAAAAGTTGCATAATTGTAAAACATTAAAAGATATATATAAAAAAGAAAAATCATTAAAAAATCTGTATTTTTCTCTACCTACAGAAAAAGATCTAGAACCAAAAGAAATATTATTTATCAGATTAAGACGGTGTTAATATCTGCATATTTTAAACTAACACTTAGTACACTATAATGTCAGAGCAGAAAAGTGATACATCTTTGTCATTCTATAGGTAATTTTTTTGAATGAAAGATGTCAGATGGAAGTTTAATAATATTTTAGTAGTACAAGATCATTTCGTCATTTGTGTTTAATCACGACTACCTCACGCGTTGCACAACACGTATAAATATTAGTGTTATAACGAATGTAATTTTTTTAACATTCGCGTATGCATATATTCGCTACCGACATTCGTGAATGAGATTATTCAGTAATTCTTGTAAAATTGACGCCAACTATTTACGGCAAGCAAGATTTATTACGGCATTAAAAACGTGAGTATTAGCTGATAAAACTTTTTTAGAAGGGAGATAGAATTGCATTAAAAAAAATGTTTCATGAGATATAATGAATACTGATAATATGTTTACAAGGTTAAGTCACTGTTTTTGAATAAAAACACAAAAAGTAAACTGATTTAGATTTTTAATGTATTATCGTCGTCAAATGTTCTTTTCTGACATTCGGAAAACATTAGCGGATTTTTTTGCGAATGCGGCATGTGCAAACACGTGCGAATATTCGTTACATCACTAATAAATATGTTGAAATGGGAAAAACGATCTTTTTTTTTTTTTTTTTTTTCGAAAATGACTTGAATGCTGTTGACCTCAATTGGCCTTGACAGCGTCACCGGGCGGGGGGGGACGGAGTGTGCCTCGTCCCCAGAGAATAAAGTGAGCATTAATGGCTGCTCAGAAGAAGGTGTGTAGGGCGGTCATGGACCGACTGGCCCCGCCGCGCCGAGGCGCGGTCGTGCCGTTGTGAGAGATGGGCCGCGTCGCCTGTTACGGCGGCGACGGCGAGTCTTTGGGACTGAGGAGTGTAGCCTTCCGTTGTAGTTACGGTTGGCTACAGTAATTGGGTCATCGGGGTCTAGAAGAACGCTTCGAGGGCGTCGAAGTAATTTGTGAGGATGGGGAGCGTATTTAGACGCTTCAACGATTAGGGGATTAGGATGAGAGTCTGCGCGCTCGTAGTAGCGCTTGGCTAAGCCTTTGCAGAACTCTTTAATCGATTCCAATTCGAAGTCTTTATGTAGGTCAACGTTGCGAACGTACCAGGGGCATCCGGATGCTATCCTGAGGAATTTGTTTTGGACTCTCTGAAGGAGATCTGTGTTAGTGTGTGCGAACACTACACTGGCGTAGGTCATGATGGGGCGGATGCAAGTTTTGTACAATGTCAGCTTGTTGCGAAGTGACATTTTACTCCGCTTGCATATGAGCGGGTACAGCCTGTTCAGGATGAACATGGCTTTGTTTCTCACGTGTCTAATGTGAGGGCGGAAGGTGGAACGCGAATCTAGGATGACGCCTAGATATTTGACCTGGTTTTCCCAGGGGATCGGTTTGTTTTGTAGCCGTATAGTAGAGAGGGTTTCGTAGCGTTTACGCGGAAAGAGTACCGCTGCGCTCTTCTCCGGGTTGACCTCAAACCGCCACTTGCTAAACCAATCGCCTAAGGCGTCAGCCGCGAGTTGCAGTCTTTCGGCTAGGATCCAAGCGGAGCGGTCCGTGGTGTAGAGCGCGGTGTCGTCGGCGTACATCGCGAGTTCTACTTTTGGAACGCGCGGAATATCGCTCGTGTACAGTGCGTATAGAAGGGGGGAGAGTGTGGAGCCTTGCGGGACTCCAGCGCGGACGGGACGACGCGACGAAAGGAAAAACGATCCCGTACCTAAACTATATATATACTCACCTTAGCGGAATTATTGGGTGTGAAGAGCGTATAGGCGGTCCCGGTGTTGTGCGAGCGGCCGGTGCGCCCGATGCGGTGCACGTAGTCCTCCGAGTTGTTCGGATAGTCGTAGTTTATTACGAATTTCACGTCCTCCACGTCTACATGTTTATATTTTGTATTTATATTTGGTATTTAGTCGTCAGTTTTCAAATTTTAACATATTTTTGTTATACAGGTCATAGTTTTTTAAGGTATTATATTGATTGAATTCGGTTTTGGGGGAAGATGCCTTTTGTACGAATTTTATGGGTTTTGAAAAAAAAAATCAAATAATTAATAAAAAAAAAATAAAAGCAGATCTAACTTAACTTTTTAAACGTACCACAAAAACAATTACGGCCAGCACGAAAAAATATTAAATTTAAAAAAAGAACACTAAAATTTCCAAACGAAAAAAAAAACATACCCCAATCACATATATATATAAAACCTAACAACCAATCCTACCAACTTAAAAAAAAAAAGGCACATCCCCCCAAAGCCCCTTAAACGCATATCATATAATTACCTTTGGACGACATCGCCGGTCATTGCCCTCTTATCATCGCTCTCCATCTTTACTCTCTAACGTCAGTCAGTTGCGTAGCATTTAGTTTTGTTCGTATATCAATAGAAAATCTCTCATGACAGTTAACCAAGCAAATATTGCTCTTTTTGAACGTGTGGTCTTGTTTTTCTTTTAATTTAATTGTTTTTTTTTTTATCTGGGATGTCTATAGAAGAAATTAAGATGGTATATGTTATTTACAGATATGAAATCATGACGGAATAACATCAATTTAGACATATAATTAGAAAAGAACATTTATATTTAAGAAATACCTGAATATTACATTAAAAAAAAATTGAAAAATAATTTTCAATTTATATTTAAGAAATGCCTTACTGGACAGAAATAATTCACTTCATTTAAGAAGAAATAAATAAAAATTGTTTATGGAAGAAAAAACATCTATAGACACCCCACAGTTCCCAAAATGATAATCATTACAATATCAATCAGTAATTAATCATTATTCAATTTAAATTCCAAGACCACAATCCCCCCACATCATTTAAAGAGGCAGCATGCAACAGTGTGCGCTGACAGCACTGTCATTATTGTATCATCATTATTATTAAACATCATTATCATTATCGTTAATATCATTAATTCGTCGTTAAAACTGGGGTCAGCAACACACAGCAAGTTAACCGTTATCTGCAAGCATGCGCCTCTGAAATGAAAATATTTGAGAATAATGCCGAGTCAGTCATGGAAATTTATATTTGTAAGGCCTGGATATGTTTGTACCCTATGTTTATTGTTTATATGTATTTATGTATTTTTATAAGCATTTATATAATAAATATTGCTGTTTTAATATAAAATTTTAATAGGGTACTATCTTCCATGGCCTCGGAACATTTCTAAATGGCATTCACCATTGCTGTGTCATTCGCATCATTCCAATATTCACTTTATTGTTTATAATATATATATAAATAAATAATAATTATTAGCTCTTATAATGTAAAGAAATAATATATAATTAATGTTATTTTTCAATGTTTAAATGGTATATGTTGTTTCTATTCCTTGTGTGAATACTGGAACTGAGAATTATTCATGTTTATTAATTTAAATGAAAAATATTGAACATTTTCTGTGGATTTTCCAACGTCATATTAGTTTAAAATTTCCTAGTAATTTTCAAACATATACAGCCTAAGCGTGATCATCACCAATTAAAAGAAAATTACAACAAATTAAAAAATCCAAACCACCAATTAAAAAATTTCGTACTTATAAAATGTGATACACCCTAACTAAATAAAATATTATAATTCATTTTAAAAAAAACATTTAAGAACGTAAAAATCTAATTACAACTCAATGTTAATCATAATCATTCCAAATTTAAAATGAGCTAACTATCCACAGAAAAGTTTTATTTTCTTTTTCATTTTTATTCTGTCCCATTATCAAGACCATAGACTAATAAAGTCCACAGATAATCAAATCACTTAGCAATGGTATAGCCTGAGCTACGCTCCTGACTTAGACATGACACCGACACAGAACGAGGATATTTAAAACAATATTTGAAAAGGTTAAAAAACCTCGCATCTGTGTTGCATCTTTTGTTTGGTGCCTTTTGTCTTGTTCTTTTTTTGAAATTTTAAATTTGAAATATTCGCAAACTCTATAGTGTGTCGATTATAGTTTGTCAAGTTTAAAAAAAAATTAACACATAAAATATATAACTATCTCAAATTAAAAATCTTGTTTTTTAATAATGTAAATGCATTAAATAATTACGTTGATATTTATTTTTATGATTTTTAAAGACTAATTTAACATTATATTAAGGATAGAAAAGAATATTTAAACAAAATATTTCAAAATTTAAATGCAGTGGGATTTGAACCCGCGTTGATATTTTCAAATAAATAAAAAAAAATTACAAGTCTTCATTTTATCAATAATGTAGTAAATAATCAAGTTTGCATATATTTCAATTTCTAACTAATAAACATTATATTTATATTTTGGCGGGAAAAAAATCACCACCATATTATGTTTTAAAAATTAAAATGGTAGCACAAACATCAGATTAATTTTGACAATTATCACATAAAACCTTTGTTGAAATTTTAACCCATATATATATGATAACCTTAGATTTTTCTTTAAGCTTCCTGTAGTATTATATAAGAAACAAAATACTTATGTAAAATTTACAGTAAATACGTTAAAATGTGTGCACAATGAATAGAATATTTGTAAATGTTTTTATATATGTAACATGTGGAAACTTGATTAACTAGACCAATGCACCAACTAATGCATACAAATAAACAAATGTATTTATAGGTTTGGAGTAACTACTTCATTACTAAATAAAATATATGAACTCTGATGTAGATGTATGATTAAAGTGAAGTAAATAGGTTTTGTCATATTTTATTTTCCAAATTAATCCTATGTATGTCCAGTGAATCTCGAATGCATACAATAAAGATAGGTCCAGATTGAATCAAGTCTCCACTGTATAACAAAATAAATGTGCAAGTGTAAGAAAGTGTTATATATAAATTTATTTTTGAGTAGCTGTGTTGCATTACACAAACACAAAAGATGCACGTGTGTACGCGTGCGTATATAGGTTTGCACGTGTGTTTGTGTATATGTGTTTGTGTGCGTGTGTTTGAGTGCGCGTGTTTTTCGTACGTGTGTGCGTGCATGCGCGTGTGTACGTTTGTGTGTGCGTGTGTGCGTTTACCGAGTCCGCGCGCGGCCACGTCGGTGGCGACCAGTATGGAGGAGCGCGCGTGCCGGAACTGCTGCAGCACGTAGTCGCGGTCCTGCTGGTTCTTGTCGCCGTGGATGGCCAGCGCGCGCCAGCCCGCGCGGTTGATGGTCTTCGTGATGTCGTCCACCTGCACACATTGTGGATAAGGGATTAGATTACTCACTTATCATATAGCTGCCAATTACTTTTATTTAAAAGACATTATTTATTACTATAACCACTTGTCTCCTTCTCTTCAATAATGGCGTTCCGAGCGTGCCAGTTGAGCACAACTCACTTTGCCAATGTCACGATGCCATGTTGAATGGGGAATGCACATTATAACTGCATGTATCTAAGTATTTGTATGTAAGTACTGTAAGTCAACTTAGTTACTACAGGTGACTTTAATTTAAATCAACTGTCAAAATTAATCATTTTTCATGTCATTATTTTCTATCACATAGTTAATGAATCTCCTTTCAAATAAAATAGGCATTTATTGATTGTATAATGATATCTCTTTTTCACTGTAGATTCTCCTTTGTATGTTCTCCATTCAACGTGACATTGGCGAAGTGAAATGTGCTCAACTGGCACGTTCAGAACACGATAAATAAAAAAAAAGAAGAATTATCCTCACAATATTTTTTTTACTCACCTTCCGTTTAGTTTCAGCAAATATAATAGTCTTTGTTTCCTCCTCCGAAGATATCTCTGTCAGTAAAGTCAACAGCTTATCATTCTTCTCCCATTCCTCGCACACATCCACTATTTGTAATATATTATGATTGGCAGATAGTGAAAGGGAACCGATGTTAATCTGTATGTAATCATGAAGAAACTCCTCCGCTAGATTCTGGACTTCCTTCGGCCATGTTGCTGACCACATGAGGACCTGGAGATAAAAAAAAGCATAGTAAATTTTTCGTTTGGATTCAAGCCACTATCATGTTCATACCATTGGGAAATTAGACTATTGGTTAAAATTTAATTTAGATTTTCTTTAATATTTACAATATATAAAGAATTTATTGTGTACAAAAAACTTTTCAGTGTTTTTACATATACTATTATTGTACAATATAATTATCGGAATCCAGAGAAATAATAATAAATAAAAACAATATCATTAATTAAATTTTAAGTTTCTGAATCTCAAATAGAAGAAAAAGTACACAGCAGGAATCTAATAAATAGTAGTAAGTCCATTAAGTGGTGAAACTTAATATCTTTGTGTTATTAAACAATTAAATTTTATTGAATTTCTCACAAATGCCATAAATAATATTATTTTCTTAATAGCAAAAAAAATAATAAAAAAGCAATTAAAAGTATACTGACTTGTCTATCTGGTCGGATTTGTTCAATGATTTTCCTGATCTGCGGCTCAAAACCCATGTCTAACATTCTGTCAGCTTCGTCCAACACCAAGTACGTACAACGACGTAGATTTGTCGTATCTAAAACAATATATGTGTACATCAATTATATTATTATTTAATATGTTTTATGTAATCATTGGATGTAAAAAGGGCATGTAAAAGCAATAAAAAAATTATTAATGATAAATAATGATAAATAATAATATATTAATAATTTAAATAACCTAATGCTACTTAACTATTAAATACATATATAAATAAATACACAGTAATTTTTTTTATAGCTTTACAGCTTGTTTCCCACTTATAGCGTAGGCAGTGGGAACCGTAAGACTAACATAGTATGTACAAAAGAACCTAGTGCTGAGACACTCCAGTTCTCAGCTTTTGCCTTTCGAGGCATTGCTTTTTGATTGTCTTGTTACCATAGCAAAGAAAATAAAAACAATTCATTCTTCCCAAACGGGAATTGAACCCAAACCATCGCATTTACATTCAACATATTGTAATCCAACACCTATCAAGCAAAGTACAGTTTTATAAAATTTATAAAATAAAAAAAAACGATACTAACCTTTTTCAAGAAAATCAATCAATCTACCAGGTGTAGCGATAACAATCTCTACGCCTCTTTCTAAAGTCCTGCCCTGAGGTCCTTTTGGGGCTCCACCGAAAATACAAGTATTTCTGACTTGTACACTTTGTCCAAAATCATGGGCCACCTAGTGAATAAAAAAAAATTGTAAATTTATAATTGTGTTTTATCTGCCATAAATAAAAAACAACCAAAAAACATAGCTACTATTAAATTAATCATGATTAAGTAATATATGAATATAACAACTAGGGCTTTCTATGTAAATTGGCTTCTTATTTTCATTGGAATTGTATACCTTATTACTATTCAACAAAAATATCAATTTTCTATACATCTATGTATTATTTCATTGTATATTTCTTAAAAGAAAACTTTTTCAGAAATAAAGCCATTACATAGGCAGTTCTAATTTATATTCATATTATTAATAATTAAAAAAGAAAATGTTATTAAGTATGTATCAATATATATAGAATATCACAAATACATAAACAAAGTCTACTTCCATTGATTTTGTTTAAATAAAAAAAAGACAAAAACAAATACAGAAGCCATATATAATATTTAAATAACTAAATAATCTAAGTACTAATATAATTGCAAAGCATTTAAATAGGCAATAAAAAATTAAGTGCTCATAATAAGGTTACGTTCAGAAACCTTACATTTAACAAAATATCTACAAAAATTTTGAAGTTCAATACAATCCCTAATCTAGATAGGTTTTCGAACATAGCCTGAAGTGAAATACTAATTTCTACATGAAATTATTTAAATAATTTACTATATCCATGTGGTTTGAATTTCCATCGGACACATCAGTAGTAATCCCATTCATTGAATGCAGAGCCTTGGTAGCATAATAGAAAATATTATTTTTAATTATTAACTAAATTATAATAGTAACAATTATAATAAATAATTAATTGAATATATACTAAAGGTTTCTGATATAAAATGAGCACAAATCCTGCCAATTTACTGTATGAGCTTGACTCATGCAGTCATAATGCTAAGAAATATTTAATTATGTTACTAATAATAATAAAAAGCAAGTAGAAATAAAAAAAAATACCTGCTGAATCTGTTGCGCTAACTCTCTGGTTGGAGCCAACACTAGTACAATTGGCCCCTCATCTCGCAATAATCTTGGTTGATTTATAATGTGCACTATAGCTGGTAAAATATATGCCAATGTCTTTCCTGAACCAGTTTGAGCAATGCCAACCATGTCTCTACCAGATAAAGCTATCGGCCAACCTTGGGCCTGAATAGGTGTTGGATTAGGGAAACCCTGCTTCAAGATTTCTTTCATAGCATAGTCAGGGAAACCTCCTTCTTCAAAATATATACTAGGAGCAGGAACATCTCGTCCCTTAACTGTTATTTGATGCTCACTACGATAGGCTTCAATATCAGCCATGGAACGTCTTTGGACATTTGGATGTGGGACATAAAAGTTCTTTTGGAATGGAGTAAGTTGGACATTATCCCAACGAATTTTACGTAAGGCTCCACCCGGTTGGTCATTTTTAAATTTTCCTCGAAAATCGTCACGGGAGTCACGACCTCCTCGGTTTCCGCCTCTACCGCCTCGGCTACCCCCACTAAATCTAGAGCTTCTGTCTAACGATCTATCACTAGAACGACCTCTGGGACCCATTCCACCGCGACCACCGCGACCTCGTGAGCCCCCTCTTCCACCACGACCACGTCTATCGTCATACCTAAAAACAAAGTCCCTTTAAGATATTATCAAACTACAATAATATAATACGCAAATGTTATTTACAACTTACATTATTGCTCAGATATTATTTAATTCAGCTATAACACAGCGTATTAGATATTTAAAATGAAGTATTATACGATAATCACTACAACAATCTTATTCTTTTTACAAAGATACTTAATTTTACAGCTTAACTTCTTTACAAGAAAGCGTTAGAAATCCGCCATTTTTTATTCCATAATGTTGGCAGTACAGAAATTTATTGATATGACGTGTCAAAAAACATATGTATTAAAAATTTTAATAAAAATAAATTTAAGCTAAAATCTGAGAAATAAACAAAAGTCTGAGTCATCTTATTAAAAAAAATATATTTTAATAATTTATAAAAGTGTGACATGCAAATGATTAAGTATTTATTTTTTACATAATCTAAGAGCCCCCATTTTTAATATAACTTAAATAGTCATGTTAAGCAACACCTAGTTTAATCCTAAATATAAAATGAGAGTAAAATTTAAAATAAAATTAAAGTAATCATAACCTTACATTATTTTCTTTACTATACACATACGCAAACGATACAAAAGATTTAAATTATTATTGATCAAACATTACAATCACAGTGACTTCATTCTTCTAAGTAAAAATTTTAAATAAAATGTACGGATCTATTCCAGTATTTGAAAAGCCTCACCCACGGGTCAGTGTTTTAGATTGGACAAGAAATATACAAAGATTGCAAAATGAAGCCAGGCTTCGTCGCTTCGAATCCTATGAACTGAGGCAAAGAGCAAACCAGCTTCGCAACGAGACCTCTGTGACAACAAGATGGGATAATTACACAAATAATGAACTTATGAGAGATAGGTATAATGCATTGTGAAAGTCACGCGCTATAAATATCAATTATTATGTTCAATCAATTTTATGTGTACCTACAGCTAAAAGAAATATTTTTTAATATAAAAATACAATTTAAACCTAGTACTTTACGTAAATGTATTATTTAAAAAAAATAAGTCTCATCAAGTTTATGTTAATCTTCAATTCAAAATTACAACAAGAGATTCAAACATCTATGTTTGGGAAAATTATTAAGAATTCGATAAAAAATATAGCGCCAATGGTTTTTTTCTTTCATTACTATTAAAGTTATTCATTTTCAATTTCATATATGACCGGCAAGGCGTAGATATATAGTAAATATAAAGTTTTATATAGTTATAGTTTAGTTCATCCAAATGAAATAATATTATATATTTTAGAATTTTTGAAGTACAATCATGGAGAGAAGCGCAAAGGTTCACGAGAGAACAAGTTAGAGATGAAATAAGGGCACTGAAAGAAGAAAAGAATGCAACTGAATTGCATCTGGAATCACTTCAAGTACCATTAATGGTTTCATCCCAGTGTTTGTCGAACAGAGATCAGAGAGTACCCCCAGAGCTAACAAGAGATCAACTTGGAGAAGAATTAAAAAAGGTCTATAATTTTTTATTTTATTCGGTTCTTAGAACAGAATTTCTGGGCCTTTTGTCTATTTTTTGGGCATTTTATTAAGAGTAAATATTAGAATTGTGTACGCGACGCCTCTAGATTGCGCCAAAATTATTATTTCATCAAATAGAACGTAGTGGCGCAGAGGCGCAGTGTCTACCTGTAAATGCAACTTGCTTGTTGGTTCGATTTCCGCTCGGGAAAGATAAATTTTTCTATTTCAATTTTATTTGATCTACACACTAGGCAAAGCGCAGCGTTGTGTTCCGCCACTCAACACGCAATGCCTCGAAATATATATATATATATATATATATATATATATATATATATATATATATATATATATATATATATATATATATATATATATATATATATATATATATATATATATATATATATATATATATAGTTAGTTGTTACCTGCATAACATAAATAAAATTATATTGATTTTACTTTATTATTGAATATTTTAGGAGCTACATATTATTGAAAACAGTAAACGCGTTTTAACTGACGTATGTCACATGGGCTGGGAGAAAATAAAAGATCTAACAAATGTATTCTGTAGACTTGAACGAGAAATACAGAATAAAGACGATGCTTTATATCTAGAAAATCAAGTAAAAGATTTAAATAGGGAAAGCTCTGATATATCTTACAAATTGGATCCCACACGAATACCCCCTAAGTAAGATTAAAAAATATATATAATTTATATGAAAAGATTAGCTCAAAACGATTATATAATATAATTTAATTTAGATACATATGATTTGCATTTTTAAAACTGGTAATAAACTTATTAAACAAATTATAACAATAATTATTATTATAAACGCCTATCAAAATATAGAAAATATACTACATTTTTTTAATTGATCCTTACTTTTAGCTCTATGTCAGAACAAAGCTATGTTCATTGCATAGAAAACACAATTAAAATAGCGGAACAACTTATGCGCGAATCAAAGGAATTACGTGAAACAATGTTCAAAAGTAGAGAACAGGCGAAAAACCAAATGTACGCTCAAAGCCAGCAAGTAGAAATGATAATGAGAAGACGAGTCTATGATATACAACGTGCGAGAAATGAAATGGAGTGGCAAAAATATAAAGTAAGATTAATATTATCACATTATTTTGTCGCACTGTATAGTGTATGTGTAGCAAAATGTCTGTCACTTCATCACATTAATGTTCTTGATGCTAAGTTTTTTTGACATATATGTTGTATAGACTGCAATATAAAACAAAAATATTAAAAAAGAAGAGTAAATAATTTAGTCTATATAGATTATATCTATATTGATATAGAGAACTTACTAAAATGTCAAAAGGCAACTGTTTAGTTTTAACCATTAAAAAAATATATACACCGGATGGCGGATCACAACACCGTATTAGTTTAATTCAGGCATTTTATTTTAATTTTATATAAACACATAATATTAAAATTTAAACGCAGTGGAATTTGAAGCCACGCCCTCTTGTGGACCATACAAGCGCTCTGACTACTGACCCATACGTTTTTTATCACGCTGCGTCGTCGTCGTATATGTTTTTAAGCACAAAAATATATAATTTGTTTTTTCATTAATAAAACTCACAACCATGAACCAGGTTGTAAGACACTGGCACCAGCATCTGCTAGTTTTGATTTACTAGGAGTCCTCAATATTTTTGTTGTATTGAAATATAAAGTATTGTACGTATATTGTTTATTCTTCTGAATATAAAAAAAAAGTAGACATAAAACTTATCACTAAATAAAAAACTTAAAATCAGTTTTTAGACGCAAACCATATAAGAAACTCTTCTTAGAACATTTGGAAATAATATTTCACATGATTATATTTTATAGCTTGAAACTAATATGCAAAAAGTAGATCGAGAAATTGAAACCTTAAGAGTAGCTGTTGCGGATAAAATAAATCCTACAAAGTTGGTAGAAACTCGCCTTGAAACAAGAACGAGACGGCCAGTTCTCGAAAGAGTTCAGGTAATTTATCATCTTATTTGTTATTTAGTAGAATGTTTATATAATTTTATAATTGTTTAATATTACATAATTATATAGTCTAATAATTTATTGTTTATTTGATAGAGTAGCGTATTGAAGACGAGACGAATTGAGTGAGGTGGAATAAATTTGTCATGTGTATAAAATTGTATACAAAAAATTAAAAAAAAAAAATAATCATAATATACGATTTGATTTAGTATATACTATTCATACAATCGAAGCGATAACCGTTTTGTTTTAGAGTTGGTAGTATTGATTTTGGTTCTTCTGACATCAGCGGGAAATATAAAAATGGCGGGAAACATAAACCATTTATATATTTAATTTAAATTATAATATTTTTTAATTTCACGCTGCATCCCTTAGTTAGGCAGAGTTAATCTAGTGTTAAAATTATTATTTACTTATTATTTTTAAGCGAAAAGACACGAACCCACAACTTTACCTGGCATGCTAAGGTTGTGCCGAGGTTGGGCCTCACTAATTATTAAAATTAATATTAATTTATCAAATGTTATTGTACTTACAATAAATGTAGGATAAGCCAATGTGCGGCTTGATAGAAGAATTTGAGAGAGTCCACACAAGCTCAAGCTTATTAGAAAAGAAATTAGAAGATGCATTGTAAGTAATTTTAATATTTTTTTTGTATTTAGTTAAATGAAAATGATAAAATATTTGTATATTATGTGCAATATTTAGCAGAGGCGCAACATTTGCCTTTTAACGCTATGGTTTCTGGGTTCGATTCCCACTGGGGGAGATGGATTTACCTACATATTTTCCATTTGTTCGCTCCGGCAACTAGGCAAAGCGCGGCGTTGAGTTCCGCCACTCAACAAATCGCAAAACCTCGAAAGAAGTGGAAAGCGGGGACGGAGAAAGCAGGGACTAAGCAACGGAGTGTCTTAACACTAGGTTCTCACAGTCCCTGCAGTTCCCTCTGCTTACCCTGCGATGTCCGGGATAAAGCGAGCTAAAAGCAAAAAAAATATTTATTTATTTTGTAACTTTCTATATTTACACTTGTTGCACATTTTTCTTTTAGTTTTAATTTATATATATGTATATTTACTAACACGCCATATATTTAGCCCAACTAACATAGTAAATGAAATGTGAAATTTCAATCAAAATTAAATAATAAAGAAGACATTAGCAAAGTTTTAAATAGAAAACTTGTATTAATATATTATTACTCATTAGATCAACTTACCATGGCCTGTACAATCACCATCAACGTGTTTCTAAGGATTTGGAGTACAAAAACCAAGCTTTAGAGACCGATCGTCGTTTGATAGAAATAAGGAAACCTCTACATAAAGAAAATGAAACGGAATTGAAAAGGAATATTGGATATTGTCATATGAGTGATGAACTTGTGACTGATTGAGAGCTTAAAACCGGAATCGAACCAGCACTATTTAAGAGTAGATTATTGGTATAAAAAAATCTTTACTGCCTTTTGAAGATAGAAGTTAGTTAATTTAGTATTTAAGAGCTAGAAATTGAAATTATAGTGTTAGTGCATATTTATATATGTAGCATAAGTAGTCACTCTGTAGCTCATAAGGAAATAAAACAAGTACATTGAAAACTATAATAATTTTATTATTATAAAAGCTAAAAATAAATTTTATTTATCTTTGTATTCACTTTAATTACTAATTATAATATGGGTATATTAAAAAATAATACAATAAAAAGTATAATTGAAAAAATATATGATCATACAAAAAAAAATACACACAGATAATAAATGTAGCAAGATCGATACCACAAATAAATTAAAAGTCAAAAATGAAATTAGAAAAAAATTGAATCTTATACAACATTACTTGATATTGGAAACTAAACCTTACAACAAATACAATAATAAAAAACATATCAGACCAATCAATACAAAAAAATATACTTAGCCATTTATGCCATAATTATTGTAACAATAATAATAATTTTTCAGTTAAAAATTGTATTAATTTATACTTTTTTTGCGATGCAGGGTATTAATTTTAATAATATATTTCATATATATATGTTTAAAAAAAACAAAGTAGGATTGGAACATGCATCCTCAAACTTTCACTATGTATATACATATTATATATAAATTTAGCACTTCTTCGTTTTGCTTACACAATATTAAAAACAATCAACATAACGATAGTGAACTTTTCATGTAGAAGTACAATTAATAAGCATATGTATACTTTAATTATGAATAAATCCAATATATTGGTACATAAAAAAGTTAAAAAATCATTGTGACTTAAAAATAAATAAAAAAAATATACGACACTAAGGAATGTTTTATATCAATTAATTGTCATATGATAATTATAAAACTTTTACAAATACTATTTGGTAACACTGGAAATAGATAGATAAAATAAAATAGTAAAAAAGTAGAATTATTAGTTTGATGTGTTTGTGCATTTGATCAAGCTTGGCAATTTTATTAGAATACATGATGTCATGAACAGGTAAAGTAGTGTTTATAATCTGTAGTTTATTTGATTATCATTATTCTATATAATAAGATATGTTTAAAAAATAAAAGCAAAAAATACAGATAACACTAGAGATAAATGTATATGTTTTTTTTTAAATATTAAATAATAATCTAAAATACTTCAATATATTAATAATTTAACATTTTTAAAATGTTATTCTACATTAAAGTGCACTAAATTAAAACTTTTATTATTATTTTTTTTTATAAAGGTGTAATTTCCGGTCGAGGACCAACTTTCTCGTACGCTTCATCCAACAGGGCACAGATTAAAGATATATTTTCATCATTCAATTTTCTACTCGAAGCCAATCTAATGGAAGGTTCTGGACAATTAATTTCACTGTCTCTCAAATAAGCAGCCACTGTCATGGCGATGCCTTTTTCCATTATGTATTTGGTGACATTTTTTAAATACTTTTGCTTTTCGTTGTCTGTTAGGGCGCCATTTTTAATGTATATATGTTTGACAGGTGACAGTTCGTCTCCGCTGAATGTGTAGTGTTTTAAATTGGATAAGGCTCTGAAATGAAGTAAATAGAAAATATAATAATAACTATTATAACTTTTTATTGCCCATTAAAAAACAAAAGAGAGCTTAAAAGCAACAGTATATAGCAACGAAAATAACGAACTTAAATTATAATTTTAAAGTTGTTTTATTTTTAATAATATACTTTATTAATAATAATAAATCTAAAATATTACTCACTTGTTCAACTTTTTTGAGATTTCATCCAATTCGCTTATAATCGAGGGTTTCTCTTCTAATATATCTAAGGCAGTGATGGCGGCTTGCGTCAGCATGGGAGGTAGAGACGCACTAAAACAATAACCTGAAAAAATACATATTATAAGAGAAAATACTAAATATGACAAAATTTAGAGTAAAAAAATAACCCCATAGAGCTGTTCCAACATAAAACATATTTATTACTTAAAGAAATATAAATACTAAGCCATGCGTTACTGTCAGAGCGCTTGAACGGTTTCCAACGTTGGTTCAAACCATATTCAATTTGAATTTTTACACGCTTTCTTTAATTATTTTCTATACTTTTTTAATAGCTTCATGCTCTATCCCACATATAGCAGGGTAAGCAGAGGGAACCGAGGGAACCTAGCGTTAAGATACTCCATTCCCTGTTTTCCGCCTTTTTTTCATTACGTGTTGAGTAGAGAAATCCAACACCGCGTTTTGCCTAATTGCCAGAGCGAATAAAATGGAAATAAAAAAAATACATATTTCTCGAGTGGGAATTGAACCTATAAACCGTCGCACCACGACGGTCTTTTTCTACATCTATACACTTTTTTTCTACGTTTTAAAAAGAATAACAAAAAGACGTATTTATTGTTGTTGGAAGGTGAATGTCTACGTTTATTCTGCCCACTCTGCGCTAGGGATATAGCTTAAAGCTATTTACTTGCAAATATATGAAAAATCCGTCCAAATTTAAAACTAGCAACCCAGAATGTTTTCTGACTGAGTGTAACTTAATATATGTAAGTTTAAATATTAGTTTATTATATTTTCCTTTCTAATCACTTTTTTACGTACATAGATCTACATCGATATCTATATGGCATAACCTCATCTACTTTTTAGTAGAAGATTCATAAAAGTCTTTAGATATAGCTCTACCGAAGATTAGCCTGGACAAATAGACAAACATACTTAAAGAAAACATATAAAAATTTGAACGCAGCGGGACTCGAACCCGCGCCCTCCTGCGAACCGTGCAGGCGCTCTCACCACTGAGCCATGCGTTCTACATCACGCCGCGTTGAAATTCTTATATGCTTTTATACAATTTATATCGTTGTTAGCATCTCTGTAGGGAAATTTTTACAAATTTCCGCTACCCAAAGATCATTACAAAGAACAATCGTTTGGCGAGAGAGAATGCTATTTTTATTAAATATTTTTATGATTTTTAAAGTGTTAATCCACACTGAAGATTTGAATGTACCACGCGATTCGAGTCTACGCGGGTTCGAGTCCCGCTGCGTTCAAATTTTTATATGTTTTCTTTAAGTATTTTTTCTATCCTCAGTGTGGATTAACACTTTAAAAATCATAAAAATAATAGACAAACATTTTAAAAAATTTTTATTCGGATTTGTAAAATGATGACTGACGAAAAGTACTTTAAATAAAAGGTTAAAAAAATATTTACACATACACGCATAAATAAATGAAATATTTTATTATTAGGTCATCAATTTTACATAAATTGTTACACAGCTTATACCTTCATAAGGAAAAGTTGATACACTTAGGTTTTATTATCCCCATAGTGTTCTTGTTTACCATATACATATATTATGTTATAAATTGTAACAATGGGTTATTACAATTTATATAATATATGTATATAGTAAACAAGAACACTATGGGGATAATAAATACTTGTGACTGGGTTTCTTTGTTACGTCACCTTATTGGTAAATATGTATATGCTTATTTAAATCTTTTTGTACAAAAATAAGATTTTTTTAATTTTTCTTTTAAATTGAACTTATTTTGTATTGGGACAGACAAAATGAGATTGAAATCTAGTATTGTATAATAAGTAAACAGTTTTTAAAAAGAAATAAACAAATTTTCAATGCTTGCAGTCGACCAAATAATATTTTAAAGAAAGAACTAATGTTAAGACACTTTGTTTTTGCCTTCTATATAGCAGGATAAAGAAAATATTTGTTCACATTAGCGGGAATCGAACCTTATGCCAGCACAATAACAGTCAAACGCTATAAATACGTCGCGACAGTCTCAAAACATTAATAAAGCTAAAAAAACTAATTTAAATGTTTTTAATTAAAGAAAATGTCACATTTCTAAAAATACTTTCGCCTTACTTTTGTTCGACAAACGTTCGTTCACTTGTTATTTTCCCATATTTGTATCATTTTAAGTTACTTATGATTTATATGTATAAGTGCGTTTAAATTTTAGATGTTTATTATGAATAAATACATCATATTTATTTATTTTTTTAAGTAAAGTACAGTGCCATTACCAATACCTCTTTAATAGGAGATAGGTGACAAAATAAGGCGCCAAAAAAAAAACAAATATTTACTAATAAATGAATATAAAAAGTACATACCTAGTCCAGACAGTCTTTGATGTTCCACAATAAAATGGGTGCCAGCACAAAAACCTCCTATAGTCGCGAAGGAATGTTCTAGAGATCCTACTATTAAATCGATTTCATCGCGTGGTACATTCAAATGCTCTGTTAGACCGCGGCCATGTTTGCCAATAACCTAAAATAAAAAATATTGTTTTATAGATAAAAAATCGAAGTCATTTTTTTTTTAGTGTACGATGTTTTGACAAGGACATTTTGTTTGACGACATAAAATGATTGTATTTGCATTAAGTGATTTTATATGGGTTGATAATGGGTTTAATTAAAATAAATAATAAATATATGATAGAAAATTCTTACTATATTAAAAATATATTAAATTATAAGCAAATAATTTACACTTGGGCAAAATGACAAGAAAATAGGTACCTATTCTTAGGCGCTATATTAAAAGAATGAGAAAAGATATTCCTTTGAATCAATTTAAAAAGTAAAATTAAAAAAATCATTGAATTTTGTTTTATAAATATTTGTATGTCAGAGTATAATAATGTTTAAAGTTTACACTGAGAATAAGTTTATAAAATCAAAAAATAATTATTTATAAAATTACTGTATAAATAAAGTAAAAGTATATTTAACATAATGTCTGTAATTTGTATGTGAAATACAAATTACAATGCTATTAAAATTAGGTCAAGAATCCTTCACATATTGCTTAACTGTAACCTGTTAATTTATTGATTACAGATGCAAAGATCAATTTTATTGATTTTGTTAACATTTGTAATTTACACTGTACTAACTAAATATTTATGACCCATTACCTCTTCCCCGCCATATTGGTTGTATAGTTAAATATTTACATCTAAGAGTGTATATTGACAATTAATTTTTAACACTTTTTAACTGACAAAGTCACAGTGAATTCAACAAACCAATTAATATTATATAAGAACTATAGCTTTCCTTCATAATAAGGCAATGCATGATTAAAAGATGTTTTCAAATTGAACCAATATCTCCTATAAATGAAGGGTAGATGAATTCTATAAATAAATAGTTAAAACATTAAATTTCTCGAACATAACTGTATACAGCCAAAGATATGTAGAGCTTGAATTAGTAAAAACTAACAAAAATATATGCCTTGTTCCTATTACCTAAGGTATAAAATTTAGGGATCTTTATAACACTTTAAAACTTAAGTGTTTTATAACATACTCACTCCAATGGTTAAACTTTCATCTAAAATAATCCTCAATTTAAATCTCCTTGCTAATTCAACAAGCTTTCTCAATGGGCACATTTTGCCAGTATTAAAATATATAGCTTCGGCAACCAAAAATGCTCTCCTTTTAGGATTTAATTCCTTCTTTTGTGATGCTTCTTCGAGTAAACGCTCAAGGTCATTCATGTCATTGTGTTTAAAATATCTAACAGTACTTCTGGCTGCATCTATACCTTTTTGTATTGCGAACCATACTTTTTCATCACTGAAATAAATATATACTATGTTATCACAATTAAAATATCAGTTTGTTTAATTTTCATTAATCTATTTGCAAAATATTTTACTTTTTGTATTTAAAAATTATACCAAAATTTTTATAGAGAAAGTGAATTCAACATTTTTATTTGTCTAAAACTAAGTATATTTAGTTTTTTTATTAAGTAGTTCACTTAATTCCTAAAGAATAATGTCTTAGCTATGTATATTAATTGTTAAAATATTTTAGGTATAATAACAATATTTATGTGTCATTTAAAGTTACATACTTATAGAGGTAATACTATTATATTTCCTGTTTTGAAAGGAAAACCAAGGGGTCAATAAGTAAACTCGATATAATTCCTTATAATGTTATTATTTTTCAATTTAAGTTTAATTTACTAATTATATTAAAAAAAAATAATAATTATAATTAAGGTAAAATCACCAATGGTGGACAGTGTACCAAAAGATGACACTTTCAACAATTAAGTTCAATATTAAGAATATTTTTACTTGTATGTCACAATTATCAGTACCAGAAAATGGTTGCTTCACCTGTTAATCCAATAGCACAACCATAACAACGGTCTTTTGCTTAAAAAGTTAAAATAGCATCAATTATTGCGAGCAATGTGACGAAGTCACACGCTTTTAGCCGTTTCTTATGAGTTTAGCTAAGGACGCCGCAGCGATACAAGTGATTTTAATAAATTTTATAAACATATTGCTTTGTTATTTGTTATGTTTTGTATTGATATTTATATTTTCTAAAGATTAAAACAATTCATTATTTGTTCCGATACTATTTTTCTAAAAAATCATAAATGTCTATTATTGGTACCATAAATAGTCAGAATACCCCAAAGATGACATGCAAGTCTAAGTAATCTAAGTATAAAAGTAAATCGTAGGTTTATGCAATTATCAACACTATTTTCAACAATATAAGTGCCTACTGTGTGTACCAATAGTAAACAGGGTGTTAACTTTTGGGATATGTTTTTTGATGGTCGGATTTTTCAAGATGCCACCTATAAAAGGCCAGAAGTTCAAAATCAAAGGAACTGGAACATAACTAAAATTTTATTCTTATAAAACTTTAGATATTTAGTCAAGGATTTCAGTTAATACTAATAAAAAGAATATTATAACATTCAGTTATGTCATTTTAAGCTTATTTTATAATATATTTGATGATTATTATATTCAGGCTTGCATGTCCACTATTGGTACAAATGAGTGTCAACTATTGGTGTTTTGATTTATGAATGTGTCATCTTTAGGGTCATTTAACTTAATTACTAAAAATGGAATTTTTGTTTTAATTTACTTTGATTTCGTGGATTTTTAGTTTAAAATATACTTTTGTATAAACCAAGGTGCTATTAAATTTTTTATTTCTTTTGTATTTCTTTTCCAATAAAAAAATATTTTTGTTTAAATCTTGTGTCATCCTTAAAGTGTCTACCATTGGTGCTTTTACCTTAATATAACATAATATGAAAATTATTTTTTTAATTATTTAAAATAAATTAATATTTTTTATATAAAAGATGAAAAGACATTAGTTATTTACTAAAATAAATTAAAGTACTTACGCAAATATAATATCATTTTTCTTAGCATAAGAAGGTATAGCACTAGCTATTGTAGAAAATCCATATGCGTATACGCAAGTTTCTTCAACTTGCATGAATTTTGCCAAACGTTCTTCTAATTCCAGATGTACATCAATTGTCCCATAAAATCCCCTAGGACCACAGGATCCTACTCCATACTTGTGAAGAGATTCTATAGATTTCTCCATTATAAGAGGTTCTTTATCAAAGCAAAGAAAACTAGTAGCACCTACATTTAAAACCTTGTCATCTATTTTTCCCATCAACGGTGGTTCTTCAAATTCCCCATCAAATTCGGCTAACGGACGAGGCTTCCAATCAAGTAATTTTTGTTTAGTTAATTTATCTTCTATTTTCTTAGGTTTTCTAAACCATAAGAAGTATGCGGAACCAATTATGACCTGGACTGCAATGAGTAACGACCACCAAGTTGCCTAGAAAAGATAAGCAATAAATAATTAGCGTTAATATTTTTGATTGACGAAATA
The DNA here is from genome assembly GCA_037178615.1 of Dione vanillae. NCBI lineage: Eukaryota > Metazoa > Arthropoda > Insecta > Lepidoptera > Nymphalidae > Dione > Dione vanillae. Next base: position 770,608 of record JAZFAU010000126.1, read on the forward strand.
CATAACCTTCAAGTAAAATTCAGTAGCTTACAGAATCATAGATGTCTAATAAAATCATTGTTGAGTTTTTTTGTCGACGTCCTCTCACACCCACAAATATAAGACTTTGAAGAGTATTATGTATTCTAGTTTTTTTTAAACCATTTCAAGTGCGGTTTTCACTGTAGTGCAGTGAAGTGTGAATCAAGTATCAATGAATTGTCAAATAGCAATTACATTTTGAACTTATGCCACAGATTACTTATATCGGATTGTTTTACTAAACGTCATCACATACAGTGGAAAGTATATTAGAATATGATACGTTTATATTGAAATCATAAAATATAATTAATCTTTACTCGAAATTTGATTATGCACAAAAGGCTAATTATAGTATTAAATAAATATACAATTTTAGATATTCTACTTATATGCATCTTATTAAAATATAACAGCAGATGTCAAAAATCAAAATACTGTAATGTCACTTCACACTTGTCTGAAGTCTAAAATCCAGCCAGCAAACTAGAATTTGAAATGAAATAAATCACAAATAAGATTAATTTAAAAGTGAATAACTTAAATATAGCATAATGAACTTCGGTGGCACATTACGAATCAACAAATTTGCTTGTTTTACTTTAATATTCATCGTGTTTCTTATAATATATTGGCGCTCTGGTGATCCAGGGTATCCTGCGGATAAAAATGACTTAATAAATATAAAATCGTTGCTTAAAGCAGCCATTTACGCAGCAGAGAGAGGTGGTAAGAAAGTAGATGAAGGGAAAAATCATAAATTAAATATTAAAAGTAAAGGGAAGACTTTGGAAGGTGCAAACGATCCTGTGACTGATGCTGACTATGCTTCACACTGTGCAATGTATTATAGTCTTAAAAATACGTTTCCTAAATTAAGTATAATATCTGAAGAACATTCGAAAGATGATCCTAGCTGTCAGGACCAAAAACTTATTGATTTAGATGCAACTCCAACAGGACACAGAATAATAGATTATTTAAATGATGAACATGTATTTGTTAAGGATGTGACAGTTTGGATTGATCCCCTTGATGCCACACAGGAATATACAGGTAACATAATTTCTTTATAGTTTGCAATAAACATTTGCAAGTAAGACAAAGTTTCTCGTATTTGAAAGAAACAAGTTATGGATTTTTGTGAATGGAAAATCATTAGAACAAGCTGAATGAAGTAGTATACTTGGATAAACAAAAGATTGACAAAATAACTGCTATAATAAACAATACCATGTCAGTTTAGACAGGCTGGATATATAGTACATTAGTACTATACAGTAGAAACTCGATTAACCGGAATAATTGTTGTTGTAAGGCATTCGGATAATGGAAAATCCGGATAATCGAAAGTACATACATATGAATAACACATGTAGGCACATAATATTATACTTTATTAAAATCTACTACTACATATTAACAAAAATCAATGCTCTTTAAAAATTTGGTTGAAAAAATTTGGTGATTGTCATTTAACGTAGGACCATCCTTGCTTTAATACAATTTGTAGGTACCTTTACTTAACTGAGTTACTCTACTTAACTGAGGGCCAGATAATTGAGTTTCTACTGTATATTTTTTTATTTGTTACAAATCTTTTGACTCATATAACCTTGTAAAACCTATTTATCACCATTTCAGAGGGCCTGTACCAGTATGTGACAACTATGGTGTGTATAGCTATTAATGGAGTTCCCATTGTGGGTGTTATTCATTATCCTTTTCCCTCACAAACTTTCTGGGGCTGGGATACTAAAAAAACTTCAAATAATATTCCTACAGTGCAACATGTAAGTATAGTTTTATAATATCTTTTAGTAAAATCAGTGTTTTTATACAGCTTACCAGAGTAGTAGTAGTATCTGATTTTGTAAAAACACCTCAATACAAAACCTCAATAATCATTTTAGTTTACTTAGCTGCTTATAATATTTAGTGATATGATTTATTTGTGCAATCTAAACCTAGATATTTTTAATAGGTACTTGTTATAATTATAATAATGTATATCCACTTAACCTGTTGTGACTTTCTCATTCAAATGTTATTCCACTGCAGCACTCAGGCATATAATTGAAGTGAAGTACATATAATTTTATTAACAACATGTATACAAGATAATTTCAAATTTTTCATCCAGTTATAGAGAGAAGAAAATAAAGAGCATCCCAGGGTAGCTGTATCAAGGTCACATCCTGGAAAAGTGGCTGAAATAGCAAAAGAAGCTTTCGGACCGAAAACTACTATAACTTTGGCTGCAGGTGCAGGGGACAAAGTCATGGGAGTTGTTAATGGAACTTTTGATGTGTATATACATGCTACGGCTATTAAAAAATGGGATTTGTGTGCAGGAAATGCCATAATAAAGTCGGTTGAAGGCAAAATGACAACTTTGAAAGGACAAAATATTGATTATTCTGCAGGCAGCAATGTGAAAGTTACAGATGGCATTCTAGTTACAAGGTATGATCATGATTATTATTTGAGTAAGTTGCCAAACTCCTTGTCTAATACTTAACTGAAGTACATAATGGAGGTCTTTCTACATATTTATATCTATGTATAATTTGCATAAGATTGTGTTATAGTGTATAAATTATATTTTGATAATATTTTATGTTGTGGAGTATGTAAATTTATACTATGTTTAATTGTGTTATTTATTTTGTTGTGAAATTATTGTATTCATGTTTGCTAATTAATAAAACATAATGTTATGCAATAATTTAAATCAAATTATTTAAAAAATTAAAGATTTTTCCTTTCTTATTATATATTTATAAGGGTAGTTTTATAAAAAATATATCAATTATAGGTAATAGAAGGCATTTTTACAGAATTTGATAAGTAAATTAGCTAGGATGAGATAGGTACTTAATAAACATGTATGTATGATAAAGCTTCAATAACTACTAAAGTAACATTTGTTTATGCTCTATTGATACAAATGTCTTTGTTCTTTATCTTTAATAATTAACTCACTTTACTGTATTTGTATATTTTTACTCAAAATTTATCAAAGTAAAATGTCACCTTCAAAAAATGGAAAAAAGGTTTTAATGTTTATTAAGAAGAAAATATTTTTTCTGTGATTGCAATTTAAATGTTATAGAAAAATCATTTTTATTTGATTTAATATAGTATATTATGCAACAGTATTATAAGTATTGGAATAGTTTAAAAATTGTTATGAATTTGGTTTTTTCATATATATCTATTTTCTTTTATAGAATATTTAAAAAAAATTATGTATATAATATAAGCAACTAGGTTGTATATATTTCGAATATTTTAGACTGATTTTAGTCAATCGGCATTATTATATTCATTAAATATTTTGTTTATCTGTGACATTTTTAGTCTGCATAATCATTCCAAGGTAAGGTGGAATTTCATATATATATATATTCAAAATGTCTGTGAATATAATGTGCCATGACTAATTTTATAACTTTTCATAATAATTTAAAAGTTGTAAATAAAAATAAATCGTTTTCTTATCTAAAGGTAGTTGTATTATTGTATCCTAGTTTAATCTAACCATCTGTAGCAAATGCCTACTATAGAAGCAAAGAGAATCCAAAATACTGTTAAGTATTATTATTAATAAGTTTCTAGAAAATAGGTATTTTAAGGCTGCTTATACAATCATTTATTAAAATTTAAAAATTTTAGGCACTGCTTTCTCTTGCTCTCTATCCTCTTACAACACTATGAGCAGGAAAATGAAAATATTTTGTTCTCGCCATGTGGAATCGAACCCACATCGGTCAGACGCTGTGCTGCTGCACCATGACGGCCTCAATAACTATTTATAACACTATAATACACAAGAAAGTGATATTCAATTGATAGTAGCAATGGATTTACTAGGACTACATTTGTAACACTATTATCTGATATTGCTTTGTTTTTCTACTTAACTTTACTTACAAGTTTCCTAACTCCCACTGAGAATGGGGATATAATTTATATTTTTTTCATTTCATTTTTAAATGTAATTAAGCAGGTGGAAGATCTTGAAGAGTGTAGGAGATTGATGATGTATTCTAAAATGACTTTAAACCTATACTTAGGTCGCAAGTGTCAAGCGCTGCTCTAACTCCTCCTTACGACGCGATGGTCCCGGCATCAGCACTGTGAATCCATGGAATCCATATGTCTTATAAAATATATAATAGCGATAGTTGTGGAATCGATTCTCCTTTGAGACAAATAATTTTATTCATTTCTCTATTCTGGTATAATTAAAGGCAACATTAATCTCAACAAGCATTTCTCATATTCAACTGGGAAATGAAGAATCTTGACTCTAGTTTATCCTTCTCTGCTTTGATGATCAATTTTGTGTGTCAGTAGCAGTTCAAAACAGGTGTAGGTATATTAGTTAACTTTGTAACTCCATAATGAAATGCATTTTTGCTCAGTGACTAGAGCACTTGCACGGTTTGCAAGGGGTCGCGGGATCAAATCCCGCTTCGTTCAAATTTTTATGTTTTCGTTCAGTATTTTTCTATCCTCTGTGTGGATTAATACTTTAAAAATCATAAAAGTGTGTATTGTTTATTAAAAATTAAGAATTTTATTATAGCTTGATGAGAATGGCTTAACGATTGGAGTGCTTAAACTGCTTTTAAGAGTGGATCAAATTTAGCTATATCTAAAAAATAATTTAAAGTTTTGTTATAAACAGCCCTAGTGCATTTAAAAATACATACATAGATCGATTAAAGATACCAATGGCTTGTAATAACTTTAACTATATCACTATTATAGAAGACAAATTGTAAAAAATATCGCCATTTTAATGTTTTATTTAAAAATTTATAGTGCAATCTCAAAACATCACTTTCCTCTATTATCACTTTTTAAATATAAGAACTATATCTACCTTATCTCATATAAGTTTTAGGTTTTCTCATGTCTGGTGATCAAATCCAACTAAATAACAATATAATTAAATGTAAGTTTTGTTCACTATATTGATTTAATTTAATTTTCAACATACTCAATAATTTTTGTAAATATGTAGTACTATATTTGATACATCTTTGCTACTAAAAATTCATATATCTTCTTATAATTTTTTAAACCATTTTACATATTATCTATTTTTGAGGTAAGTAAAGTGAAGAACTAACTAAAAGACATTATCTTGCATTTATCGAACATTAAAAATCCCTAGCATGGTATTTATTAAGTCAGACTAAAAAAACACTAACATTTTTTAAGATTGAACTCACACCCTCAAGTAGTCTGTAGTCAACAACTTCCTCTTTCCAAATATAAAGGTACAAATAAACATAATAAATAAATAAGTTTTATATTATTTTATTCTAATATTAAATAACTTAGGTGATTTAAAAGCATAATTGTATATTGCATTATATCTCAAGCATTACAATGTTTAATTGACATTTCATTCCAGTATTATTGCTTTTGCATGTTCATATCACATATATATGACATTTAAAAAAATCACTAAGCAACAGACATTTTGACAAATATTTTTTTATATATAAGTATATATTACTATGTATATTTAAAAATATAGCATTTACAATGAAGGTACATAGTATCACAATTTACTGTAGGAGTTTTAGTGTAGCAACAAAATGCACCTAAAAGTAACAATATAATACTTAAGAGATAAAATATATGGGGAAGTCTTATCTAAGTATATGCCTTGGAACAAAATTAATTTAAAAACAAAAACAAAGTTTTCACTGACAATTACAGGTATGTTATTAAAGAAGTCATGACATACCTATTTTACGTTTAAGTAAAATATTTTTTAAGAAATAAAAATATATTCAATAATAATAATAATAAATGACACATAGAACTTAAATTGTAGATGATTTATCTGCTAGTAGTTTCTCATTCTCTTCATTTCTCAACATGTAAGTTTCTCATCATCTCTCAGTTTCGGTACATCATAGAAAGAGAATAACATAAATCGTCCATTAGATAAGACTCAGTTTATTCACGAATTAAATTCTGAACCCATTTTAAATAAATTGTTGAGTACATTAAAAATATATATGAAAGAAAACAAAAGAATATTTTTTAAGAAAATTAAAGAAATGTTTAAATTTTAAAAAATTGTTTTTTTTTTAATATGAATTGACTAGTCTAAAATACATTTTTTTACCTTTATATATGTTGTGAAAAAATGTTATTATGGTGTAAATATGAATGTAATTCAATGGATTATTTGGTTGTCACTCATATTTTTTTATTATACAAAGAAGCAATTGAAAACGTTTAAAGTACATACACATATTAAAAATCTCATTGAAAAGAGCATTAAGTTGGTTGTCATCTAATAATTATAAACTTAAAAATTAACGGCCTTATTCATCAAAAGTTATAGCACGCTTAAAGACTCGATATAGTACAGTTGTCAAAAAACGTTATTCATAACAGCATTTTAGTGTCAATCAGTTCTATAAACCTATCATAAAGTTATAGAACCGAGAACCCTACTATAAGAGTGTTTTAACGTACAAAGATGGCCGATTCATATCACAGCTGATTATAGCTCATACTAATATGAGCATTGATATGACGTCGTCGAGTCGCTTGTCATCAAGAGTGTCAATTTCAATTTCGTAAACAAAACAATATAACAAGCGACATTTCGTTCGACATTTATTAACTATATTTAGTTATTAACAAGTTTATTAATAATAAATTCTACATAAGAAAGGTGCACAGAACATAGGTAATACTTGTCCACGTCTAAACAATTTTAAATTCTTTGTCGTTTTACTTCTTTTGACTGAATTTTTTAAAAAATAAGTAAGTTTATAAACTAAAATAAAATAAACATTCGTGTTTTTGTGATAACAACGACGTAAATGATATATTTTTGTACGTAATATTATCTGTGGTCATACTATGTCAATGCGTTTGTCACTTATTATCTGTGGATTTACTAGTATTTTCGGCAACAAGTCGACCGACTTCAGTATAGTGGCAACATTGTGAACGTATTAATCATATTAGTGACACTTTAGTTATAGAGGCTTATAGAGCGTTTATGAATACAAACATTTATCGAACGTTCTATAAGCCTAAACAGCGTGTTAACTAAAGTATACTTAAAACGTTCTATAAGACTTTTTTATGAATAAGGCCGTAAGTCTATGTTAAAAACTTTAAGAATTATTTCTTTTAACTATGAAAACAAAATCAAAATGAAATTAAACATAGAAGAATATAGAGAAAATAAAATTTGTAATTTATCATAGCTACATATTTATAATCCAAATAAACCTAGACACTAAAAAATCAATACAAGAAAAAAAAATTAAATGAAATATACAAATATATATATAAAAATTATATCAACTTACACAAATTATGGCGATTCATTCACATTTATTTTATTCAACTTTTCGCAATTAGGTCGGAGCGCGATAACAATTTCCCGCCATATAACATTTGACAGGTCAATGTCAACTGGTATTTTGACACTTGACCGCAATGACAATAGCTAACGTAGCACAGATAGCATATGATAGGGGGCAGCACTTTAGCACAGATAACACACAATTTCGCACCATTGTCCAAGCCGGCACGCACTCGTATATACATGTTAATGTATCGAATAACACTTATCACAAATCAGATTTATCGTCCGTGCTCGATACAGCCACGATTTGATGTTAGACAGAATCATCTGGAAAATAGGAAATAAATTATAGTTATTAAATTTTAAAAACATTCATTTTTAATTCAAATTTATTTAGATAAATGAAAAAATAATAAATTGAATGAGTATAACATTTTAGCGTAAATAGTATTTGGATATGCTGTTCGTTAGAATGAGAGATCTTGTATGAAAGTTCTATGTAACAAATATGCATGAGTAAAACAAGAAAAAAGTTATATTATTTATTAATGTGTGACTTTTGAAATAATTCCTGTTCAGAACACGTAAAGACATGTTATTCAAAATTCTGTATAGGAATTGAATCCAGTACTTTCGCAAGAGTCATTATATATTTCCACTATACCATAACAAATAAGGTAAGCGTTACATATCATCTAAAAATGTGTATCAGATAAGATAAAATCATTGAGATAATCTTCCCTTACAAATGTTAAATTTATTAGATTGTAACTCAGTTATACATACCGTGATACCACCATTTTGTTTTTTTAGGATTTTTATTGCATGTTTTAACATAAAATGCATTATCTGGCGGCCGTTTCTGTAATATAAACGACGAGATAAGATTAAAATAATATAAAATAGAGCTTTTTCAGATCATGACAGTGATTATTAGTGGAATTTACAAATAACTATGTTTCTTAGTATAGCTTAAGCGACTTAGTATATGGTAGAGAATAATGCTTTATTATACTAGTGAAGTGTACAAGTGAATAGCATTTTAATCTAATCTTAATGTCATAAAAAACTTCAAGCTGTTAAATTTAAATAAACTAAATATATAGCTAGGTTATTAAATTGATTTCTAAACTTTTTCATGTTTTTAATAATAGTAAAAAGAGGAGTTTATATAGGTGTTTATATATGATAGGATCTTTATATAAAATACGTTAAGTGTAAATTATGAAAATATCGGAATATCTAGTAAACACTACAGTAACAATGTGTGGCACAAGCTGTTAGATATATTTTTTTTAGCTTCACGCTTTATCCTGTATATTGCAGGGTAGGCAGAGCGAACTGTAGGAACCATATGAACCTAGTGTTAAGACACTTCGTTGCTTAGTTCCTGCTTTTTCCGTCCCCGCTTTCCGCCTTTTTGGAGGCAATGTGTGTTGAGTGGCGGACCTCAACGCCGCGCTTTTGCCTAGTTTCCAGAGCGCAGAAAATGGAAATAGAAAAATCCATCTTCCCCGAGTGGGAATCGAACCCTCAAACCGTCGTGTTCACAGGCAGACGCTTACGCCTCTGCGCCACGACGGTCCTTTAGATACTAATAATTTAATTAAAATAAATAGTATTTATAGTATACAGTTATTTATAGTATACAGTTTTTGACAATGGGAAAAATGGTAAAGGAGCGTACATAGGCTCGCTAGATTGACGTTAAATAATGTGTGAGTAAAATATTTCATGCAATATTTAATTTATAATAAGTTTTTTAATGTAAAATATCTTAACACTACAGGCTATTACTACTGGCTACTTGCAAAATGCGCGTGTATATAAATTCTTTATTAGTACATATACTCTACCGTATTAAATCTTTATTATGATAGAAGTTTTATAGCGAAAACAAAATGCATTGCCACATAACAATCGTTTCCGGTTCCAATAACATTGCAATAGATTACTGTATTAGTCAGTGTTTGGTTTTGGGCACGCTCTATCTCTGTCCTAAATGGACTCAGTAATAATGGACTAAAATTTCAAAATAATAAAGTAGCAAGTACCAAGTTATCTTGTAAAAAATGAGATATATTTATAGATTAACAAAACATTCTAATGTATCTTCGCAATACTCTGCATTAGACGTAATGCAAATAGTACGTATACGTATTTGTTAAAAATAAGTTTCCAGAATTGGTTATTTAAATGGGCAGCAACAGATTTCCACCGAGTCTAGTTAAAAGGTAATAGAAGACATTTAAAATATTTAATTTTATAATAGTTTTTTTCATTCATTCATTCAGTCATTATAATAGTAATATCTCTTTAGTAGGGTATATTACATTCTTGAAAACGTAAAAAAATTCAATCGAATCGAAACGCTAAAAGGCTCAACAGCATAGCTTTGTTCCATTTCAACACAACACAATATTTTTAATAATCACTATATTTTTATGATATTTATAAAGTGTTAATACACACTGAAGATAGAAAAAAACACTGAAAGAAAAGATATAAAAATTTAAAACAGCATAATTTAAGCAGCCATGCCCTGAACACATGGATGGACAACTGGCTTAGCAGTCAAAGCGGTTGAACGGTTTACACGAAACGCAGGTTCCAATGTTTAAATATTTTCTTAAAGTATTTTTTCAAATAAAAATAAATCAAGACACCCACGTACCTTTTCTTTACAGCTACTGAGCATGGACACTATAGATAGGCAGACGGACTGGACGGAGAGCGCGGGCGACCAGTCGTCCGTCAGTATTGAGAGGCAGATGTGGCCGTTCGAGTACACGTGCGGGTGCACCGGTATGTTGTTACCTATGAATGTTACCTGAGTACAAACGACACGTGAAATTATTATTACATAGTAAAATATTATATAAGAAAGGTTGGAACTCTGTTTAAAATTTTGGTTTCTGCCTTTGCAGTTCTCTCTAGTTTAAAATATAGGATATTTTAATGAGGCAAAAAAAGCGCAAGGGGACAGCGCATGAATGAAAATGAGATGACTACGGGTTCGACTCCCACTGGAACGAATGACATATTTCTTTTCCGCGCTCTGGTACCGACATAAAGCGCGGCGTTGAGTACCGCCATCCAACAGGAAATTTCTCAAAACTAAGCGGTAATAGGTACCCTATCCAATTTTCATACATATGTATTAGTACTTAATAAAAAAGTAAAAAAAATGTCGTTGTTGTTACATAAAAACTGGTTAAATTAAAAACAAGTCACGAACACATGTTCGTTGAACAATAATGATATTATAAAGCATAATTTAAATACAATTACTTTTTAACTAACTTAAATAAAAGAGGTTTAACAGTTTTATTTTACTATTTGAAATTGTTTTAATTGAATTATGGTGTTCTAATTATTATTAAGGCTTCTTAATAGAACTATTTCTTTTTATGATTTTCTTTTTGCATAGTTTTCTCGGAAACTAAGCCATCTCTCATTTTAAGTAAGCGCAGTTCATGCTACAACAAATTCAATGTACTCGAAGTAATTTTTTTAAAGTCCGGATGCAGTGGAACAACAAGCGTATGATTTTCGTCTTTCTTTAAGAGGATTATTTTATATTTTTATTGGGATTGGTTTAATTCCTTTTAATTATTTAACGTAATGTAAATACACTTTTAATTTTAATCGTTGGAGGCGCTCGGACAGTGGAGGTAAGCATTAAAACATTTTAAAAGACCCTGTAAACCTATACTTAAGGTCGTCTTTCTACATCGCGATGGGCCCGGCACACGGTGGATCCTTGAGGTGCTAAGTAGTTTTCTCTCTAGCGTTCTTCATAAACTTCTTTCATAAACTAATATATATATATATATATATATATATATATATATATATATATATATATATATATATATATATATATATATATATATATATATATATATATATATATATATATATATATATATATATATATATATATATATATATATATATATATATATATATATATATATATATATATATATATATATATATATATATATATATATATATATATATATATATATATATATATATATATATATATATATATATATATATATATATAACACTTTACTCTACGTCCTGGCTACAACATAAGACGTAGATGTTTTCGAATAAAAGTAGATGAGTATATTGTTGCTTACTTATACAGACATATATAGTTTATAATTAAGGCTAACAAAACATATTTAAAAATACATTATATTGGTATGTTTATATAAAATTTGTTGCATCTTGTAAAATTATGTATAATTTTCAAAGTGATAAATGGATAATTTCAAATAATGTCAGCTTTGTTGTTAGTCATGTAGTCATAAAAACGATAAATAAAAAAAAAAAGCCTTGGCGCTTACATTTCCTAAGGTTCCTTTTTATCTAACACAAAAAAAATAACAACTACAATATATATAAATTACTTGCACAAATGACATTTTTCCCATGTTTTACTTGTTCTACCTTATATGTATATACAATAATAAGGCTTTATAAGTATTTGATAATAGTTCGTTAAAAAAATAATAATAAAAAAAAATATATAAATAAAATAAGCTCAAAGGAGTATCTATAAGGCCTGAGAGGGGTCACAGAATGAAGCCAAATCATAACGGCATAAGAGGACATATGGTCAAACTTCTGACCTCTTATTTATCTAATAGGGGTCAGAGGGTTGACGGGAATGGGAAAAGATTTCTTGTATCATTGATCAGTATGGAAGTTCCATATGGGCTCTTTTTTGTGTTTAATATATATAAATTACTTATTATATTTAGTTGGAAAGAGCCACGAGACAAAATTGTACATACTTCATTAATTTTTAAATTAAAAGACAATCAAATGTATTTGACGATGTAAACAATCGAAAGTAGAATATAGGTTTAGTGCTAACATCTTACTATTAAATAAATAATTAAGTCATGAAAACTGTAAAAGCCAATGTACTCTAAAATGGTGGGGCCGTTGATACTGTTGATTCCAAGGTTTTTTGTAGCTATAATCAATGACTGCAACTTACAGTGGGGACCTCATATTGATGGATTGCCGAATAGACTTAGCACAGCAGCTTTTGCAGTTATAAAAGTTAGGAAACTAATATTTTGACAGTTGTATCTCAATATGTGTGTGTATGTGTGTGTGTGTGTAAAAAAGTATTGATGATTTTGTAAAAAAATTATATTGAATTCTTATTTTGCAAACAAATAACTTGAATTTTTGACAAAGAAAACTGTGTAATACTCGATAAATAAATTTTAAGTAACCATGTTGTTTTATGTAAATATTGTATATATTAAGGAATAGTATTCGTAAGTAAGCTAAAACTAAAAATAACATGTGGAAACATGCTATTTTTATTTTCTCTATGGTAGGAGGAGGTTGGAGATCACCTGTGATAAGCACTATCATCACAAGGCCGCATCGCCATTACACCAAAATTGTATCACACATTTATTTCCTTTTTTATTTTTATTGTTTGCATCGGTTTAAAAAGTATTAAACTAAGAAATGAAATGTAATTAAATGTTTTAAACAAATTAAACGTAATAATTCAATATATTTATTAAATAATATTTATAATTAATAAAAATGTATGTCGCTTAAGGAAATTGATACCTCGATGGTTGGACAAGGTGAGTGCGGTGCAATGAGGGAGAGAATGAATAGCGAAGAATGAAGGCTAAACTAACGCTGCCATAAGCGTTATATACTATGGAGTTTTTATAATTTTAAAGTGTTAATCCACTCTCAGGATGGAGAATACCAGCGTTGGCAGCCACAGAATACCAGCGTTGAAACTCATTGTAGAATAATTTTTCAACATAAGCTGAGTGGCCTACCAATTTAGGCATCACATTTTTGGGTTTTTTTTTATATATATATTGTTTTTTTTTATATATATATGTAAACTGTGTATGCCTAAATAAAGCTTTTTTGATTTAATTTGATTTGATTTAAAGAAAACATTGAACGCAGCGGGATTTGAAACCTTGTTCTCTTGCGAACCGTGCAAGCGAAGTAATATGGAGTTGTTTAAATTAACAAAGCTATGATATCATCCAATGGTACCTATACTTATATTATTTAAAATTATACATAAAAAGAAAACAATAGTATTGTATCTTCTTCTTTAACGTGAAGTTTCTTGGGCAACATATGGCAGTACGATAGTTGACATATTATTTATATGTGCGTGTTAATTTTGTCGTTTTGGGTTGAGTGACCGGCACAATCTTTTCTTTTCTTTAATGTGTGTAGATTTGTTGTAATTTCGTAGTTTTCACAATAAGCTTGGAATTAAGATTGTTATCAATCTATGAGCCTAAGAATAATAGAACTAAAACAGTCAGATATACTATCACATAAATTATCTAAGATAACTCACATATATATATATATATATATATATATATATATATATATATATATATATATATATATATATATATATATATATATATATATATATATATATATATATATATATATATATATATATATATATATATATATATATATATATATATATATATATATATATATATATATATATATATATATATATATATATATTTAAACACCTGTCTTTTACAAAACGATAAAAACTTCATTTATCCCTCCTTCCTATATCTTCCCCTACACATTACTTACCTAACTGTAAGCCTTCTCTTATTGATCTTATTTCCGTCTCTAACCCTAATCTCGTTATTTCTCATGGTCAAATAACACCCCCTTTCTCCTTTCATGATCTCATTTATCTTTCTTATAAATTACATCCTCCCAAGGTTAGAGGCAAAACAATTTTTCAGCGCAATTTTAATTTCAATTTCCACAATACCATTCAGAATCTTGGTCAATCTCAAGTATGTAGATTCTTGGAGACATTTGGTGTAGGTAAAGAGTTTCAGTGGATCTTCATACCCTTAATTCCTTTTTTACATCTTCAGTATTTAATATTAGGCCCTAATTAAAATCTGAAACACTTGCATTGCTCTCTGAAATTGACCTACCTGACTCCAGTTCCTTCTCTTTTAGCACTGTCTCAGAGGATGATGTCAAGAAGTGCGTTCGCTCCATATCCACTAAAGCATTCGGAAGTGATAATGTCAGCCTAGACATGATTCTTCTCGTGTTGGAGGACATTGCACCGGTGCTCACCCACATTGTTAATTATTCACTGTCTTGTAATGTCTTCCCTTCACTGTGGAAGAATGCCTTTGTCATTCCAGTATCCAAAATTCCTAATCATTTCGATGCTTTTCATTACCGTCCTATATCTATCCCTCCTGTTTTTTCAAAAGGTCCTTGAATCCTTAGTCAATACCCAACTTTACTTCTATCTCTTGTCCAACAATCTACTGTGTCCTTTTCCGTCCTTAACACAGCACTGTTAGAACACTGCTGAATATTACAGAGGACATTCGGTGTGCTTTGGACAACATTAAGCTCACTATTACGGTACTGCTAGATTTCAGCGGTGCTTTTAACTCTGTTGATAATTATTATTAGATTTCTTGGAACTCATCGAGCAGTTAATATTTCGCAACTTAACCATCATGGTAGTTTAAATTAACTGAACGATGCCGTTAATGCTTAAAGCATTTAGATTTAACTGCTATTGAAACATGGGCTAATTCATTCGGTCTATTAATTAACCCCCAAAAATCCAAAGCTATCATAATAGGCAGCAATAGACATAAAATAAATTTCGACGCAATCCCTACTCTACAATACTCGGGAGTAACAATTCCCTATTTCGATAAGGTTAAGAACTTAGGGTTTATAAATGACAGTAACATGTCTTGGGCGCCGCATATTAACAAAGTTAGCAGGCGCATGCATTTCTCTTTTCATTCTCTTAAGCGATTCCAATACTTCCTAACTCACAACACCAAAATTTTGCTAGCGCAATATCTTATGCTTCCGATGCTTGACTATGCCGATGTTTGCTATCTAGATGTGACCGAGGAGCTGCTAAACAAGTTAGAGCGATTACAAAACCTAGCCATTCGTTTAATTTTTGGTCTACGTAAGTATGATCATGTTTCTGAATTTTGTGCTCAACTCAATTGGCTCCCAATCCGTCTTAGCCGTGATATGCACATCCTTACGCTCCTATTTAAGATTCTTAATTTCCACAACTTTCCTCTTATCTACGCTTCCGATTCACTGTCCTTCCTCCTCCGTTATGCTCTAGGCGGTCTTGTGTCATACCGACACTCGACATACCGAGGAGCAACACCAAATTCTTGCAGAAATCTTTTTCTGTATATGCCGCATCTCTTTGGAACCAACTTCCCATTTGCATCCAGATGTCCTTCCCTAAAATCCTTCAAATCTCATTTGAAAAAGCATTTCCTCGCTATTGAAAATAGTTGACCTAGACTCAATTCATCGTTCTTATTTAGTTTGTGTATTTATTTTATATTTATTTTTGTATTATTATTATTTATATTCTTAATTATCATGTTTAATGTAAATATGAATATGTTTTATGTATGTTGGAAGTATATACTATGTATATATCTAAGTATATATTTATAAGTACATATAGTGATATGTATGTATATATTATGTATGTATGATTTTTTTTATAAATTTTTAACATGTTCAGTTCATGCTATTTATTGCATTGTGTTTAGTCCCGCTGTTTGTTAAATATTCACTTCCACTGCTTGACTGGAAGAGATATATATATATATATATATACATATATATATATATATATATATATATATATATATATATATATATATATATATATATATATATATATATATATATATATATATATACCTTATTCAAAAAATATTACATGCCAGCAATAATAATTAAACGTGCGTTAAAACTTGTAACTAGGAAAATAATTTGTAGACCTAATGTTATATAGCGTCGAGCGTAGGCTTGACCTTTCTCGTGTTATACTAATGAATCTATTGTGGAATATATATGCATATAACTTACATTAAATTTTAAACAAAACAAACGTCATATGTATTGATCACTTCACAAAAACCCAAAAAAATGAGAAAATTAGAAAACGAAGTGTTTTAACAGTCATATTTTGTGAATTTCTGCTATATACAGAATTTATAACATACCAACAAATTCTACATACGCGAATTTTTCTACAAGAGACGCTAAAGAGGATTTTTTACAGACCCCTCAATAACTAGATTGATAATTATATTAAATATATAGCTTAAAACATAATATATTAACAGTACTTTTTTAAAGTACTCAGCAAGTAATAAAATCTTGCAACAACATTGTGTAAGTTCACGAGTGAGTCAGCTGACATGCGAATTAAAGAATCGATATTTATATTAAGCATCGATCAAAGAAATAATTAATTCATAATATATTCAATAATACGATACGATACGATATTAAGAGTTACATATACATTCGTCTGAAGCCTTGAAATCATTTAGCACACGAGCGGTAATTGTACTTCTTTCACTCGACTTATCGCACATCACCGCGTTTATTAGACTATACATAGGTAATTGTATGTAATCTACTTATTATTATGAAACATAAAGAACGTTTGAATAGACTAGGTTTGCAGGTACAATTCTTAATATATGTAAAGTTTTTGCCAATATTCTGCATATTCGCAAAGATTTCAAGTAGGTCTACATCTCCGTAGAGAAGATAGTGTCAAGACACTTTATTATACACTTTGCATCCGAACTCGAGGTTGCAAGGAAGGAAGGTTTACTACAAGGAAATAAAAAGTGAAAATTGAGCGCAACCATCGCGATGACAGTATATATTTAGAATATTTCCTATAAAATCATCAAATAATAAATTATTTATTTATAAACTTCACGCTTTACCCTCCGCTCAAAGTAGGGTAGGGAGTGTAAACTGTAGGAATTGTGGGAACCTAGTGTCAGGACACTCCGTTCCCCGCTTTCCGTTTTGCGATACATTGCGTGTTGAGAGGCGTAATTCAACGACGCGCTTGACTAGTTATAGAGGGAAGAAAATCCATCCTTGCCGAGTGAGAATCGAACCACCAAGCCGCGTTTACAGGCTGCCACTGCGCCTTTGCGCCATAGCATTATTAGTTTTTGTTTTTAAAAACAATTAACAACCCAAAAACGTTCACAAAGTGAAACTAGGTTAATAAGAATAAGCGGATGTACAGAAACGTACAGTTTACTAAAAGCCAAAGATACTAAAATATATTCACATTATTGTTTTATTACGTTTATCGTAAACAGATACGGTCACGGTCACGAATGAATTAGAATAACTTAAAAAGGTGTTTTTTACGTTTTTACGAGTATACTGTACTTATTGTGGTATTATATATGTTTTATATGGAGTTTCACCTTTTTATTAAAATTACTCGAAAAACGCGGAGGAAAGGAGAAAGTGGGGAGCGGAGTGTCTTAACACTAGGTTCTCACGGTTCCTGCGGTTGCCTCTGCCTACTCTGCTATGTGCAGTATGTGAAGCTATAAAAAAACTTAAAACTACATACATATACACATACAGGAAGTTCTCATGTTAACATTGACCAGTACCAATACAGTGGTTTACATTGTAATGTTTATCGTGATATTCTATAATATCTAGCCTTTTCTATACACATAATTTGTAAGACTTTTTTTATTTTAAAACTATGGTTCGCGAGATTAAGTGTAATAAATAAAATAAACAAGTTTCTCATGTCCTTATAAAATATGTGTAGAAGTATTCAAATTAAAAGAATTACGTACTAGTAACGGTACGTAACGATTACGTAAGTTTTTGACATATTTGTCAAGTTATATATAAGTTATAACTTGAGTTGGTCCGCTAATTGTAATTAATTTTTAAATTCAGTAAATATTCGTATTTCCATTTTTTTATTTAATAATATTACGATTTAATCATTAATCTTTTCAAATCTAATCTCTATATCGCCGCTACTGTATGTAATCTAGAAAGGTTAACTAAGTGCCCGCAGTACATCGTACATCTATTAGGTCAATACGATAAACTGTAATCAGACGTAATTCCATTGTAGGCGGATTTACCATGAAAAACAATGAAGATAATATTTAATTACAAATAAGAAGATTATCTGAGGATTAATTAACTATAAAAAAGATCATAAAAAATATTTTTTAGATTGTTAATTTAGTCCGGTAGAATTTCCTCATTAACCTAATATAAAATAGTAGAATCGTCAAATGGAATTGTAACTACAAATCTTGTATGACAAATACATGGTGTTCGAGGTAATTCGGCATGATATTCATGAAAATGGTGACGAAACAGGTGATGTGCTATAGATATATAATGTATCCTTACTCAATAAATATACTATTCAACACAAATTGCTTTAAAATTCATGGCAGTAGTTCCTCAAGAACTACTTAGAGCGTTAAACACGTTAAAAATATTAATAAACAAATATGGATGAGCCTTCTGTCCGGCATTAGCCTAAACATTTCTTGCCAGGGTCTGCATTTCCACGTATACTTTGCTCGATCTTCAATATCCTCAGTGAAAAATATAATGAATCTAACATCCATTGACTAAATTTTACGATTTGCAAAAAAAAATATCAGAATGGGGAACGTTACTGTTACTGGCCAATAACAAGACATATAAGTTTTACAGCTGCTTAAAAACAAGTTAACAAAGTGCAAACCTACATATGTACTGCAACATGCCTATCTGTTAAACAATCACAAAGTTTCGCGAACGAACCACCAGCAGATATATGTATATGTACATGTATGTAAAAATATATCCACCATCCCCGTAAAAATGTATAACAATCTATTAAGGAAATATCAAGGTCTAGGTTTCAAATGAATTCCTATACATAACGGCGAACCTTGAATACTAAATAAGGTTAATTAACAAAGGAATCCCATAATTAGACACTTGCTGACAATAAAACGTGTGCAAATTTCAATGATGATGGTTCTACCACTGTTCAATTTGTGTTATTCTTTCCGGGCTCGTGAGGTAAGGCGCGGCGTTGAGTTCCGCACACCAAGTCTCACTCAAATGGACGGAACGACAAAATGGAAGTATCTAGGACAATAGGTTTAACGCAAGATATGATTATAGATAAAAAGCAACATTAATTCATTGTAAACTATATCACGTACTAAACTCGATTTATTTTAGCTTTTATCCCACAGATGGCAGGGTAGGCAGAGAACAGTGAAAATATAATTTTAAAGCCTCCGTTACTTAGTCCATGCTTTCTCCGTCCCCGCTTTCCGCTTTTTTCGAGTCATTATGTGTTGAGTGGCGGAACTCCACGCCATCGCCGCCGAGAAAACTCCATCTTCCCCGAGTGGGAATAGAACCAATCGAACAAATCGACAGTTACGCCTCTGCGCCACGACGGTCTTCTAAACTCGATTTGGAACAAGAATTTTGTTTTTAGCTTCTATATATAATTGTTAATAAGATTGAGCTCACTGAGTTTGATTGTAATAAGTTAAGTACATACTTACTTAGCATAGTATTTTTTTTACATCCTGGTAAAAGGGCACCAACTTCATAGTAAATTTAATTGACATAGAAATTTGCCGTTTGTTTCAAATACAAAATTTCTAATCTCATAAAGTTGCCAGACTACTTTAAGCAACACAAAAAAGTGTTTAAAATATGGCTCTTAGGAATGTTAATGTATGTATGTGTATACATCTACATATAAATAAATAAAATATTTGTATTTGCCTGTCCATTTCTCTGTGCTAATCAACGAAACGCTATCAGTCTGCTTCATAAAAGGCATATAATGCGAGTATATATATATATATATATATATATATATATATATATATATATATATATATATATATATATATATATATATATATATATATATATATATATATATATATATATATATATATATATATATATATATATATATATATATATATATATATATATAACATTTCATTAATAATTTAAATGCAATAAGAACAATATATTTGCAATATTAAATAAAACTTGATGCAAAAACAATAGCATAATCCTATATTTGTTGTATTGTAGAAAAACCAATGCTTCCATTGTGGATTATTAATTAAAATATCACTAAATCGTATTTACACTTCGCCGACAATACACAATGTGGAAAAGGCATAAAATATCATATAGTCTTCTCGTAACCCCATAGTATACATCTAAAAATAATTGTGCGTCGCATTAAACAATTAGAATAAATGGATTAAGAAATGACGTCATGCTTGCATGCTTCTCAATGTTGCTTAATAGAAATGATTCTGACCAATGACAACCACAATATTGAAAGAAAAATCTATTTCAACTCAATTATTCCAAAAAAAATCATAGCTAACTTAAAATTTTCAGCAATTTATGTAAAGTTTGTCTATTTTAAAATTTTAATTAATAAAATAATGTTGCTTCGAAAATGTTATTAGACTACAAGAGTAATCATACAAAATAAATCTGTGGTAGACGGAGACGCATAACTATATATTATATTAATATTCAATTTTAAAATTGTATTTTTTAAATTGAAGCAAATGTTACAAACTGAAGTCAAAATTAATGGTATTTGAAAAAAATTGGACTCTTCTCCAGATTTGCCTTAGGCGAAAATGATACCTTAATACTTTTTTAACAATAAAAAATTTGAACAAGAAAATTAAAAAAAAATTAAATGTTTCCGATGGTATTGCGGGATAATGTGCAACTTTAACGTGATGTTGTGGTCTCCATTTCTAATCAGGGTAATAAATTATAACTGTCTCAAGGTTCCCTCTGCAAATGGCTATTTTCCAGCAAAACCAAATCTAAATCATAAGCCATATTCGTAAATCCCTTAGACAAGGAACAAGAGACAGGAGAAGGCATAAGACATCATTCATCTTTCATAGCACGATAATTAAAGATAATTTAAAAGTTTTGACTACTTATTTTCCTTTTTTCGGTTTTGGACGAAATCTCAAATAGCCTCCATGAAGCCAAGTCATTAAATTTCAAATTATAATTAAACCATAGCTAAACACGTGTCGTGTCGTTAGCAAAATTGCCACTCTAGCTACACGGTATCGCCACTTAACGCTTGTTGAGTGCAAAACTGCGGTAATAGGATAAAAGTGTGACGCAAACTAGTACGGCGTGAGTGCTTTCATATAACCATGTTAGGTAAGTTAGGTTAAGTTAGGTAACATATTAAACTAAATATACTAAATTTCGTACGCTGTACTAAGTCAAGTTACATACATACATGCATATTACCTATTAAGCGTTTTCTCTATACCTAGGCAAGAATTGAAAAGTATTTATTTTTTTATCGAAGTGAACGTTAATAATTAAGAACTTAGGCACTTTAAAAGACGAAAACAATATCTTTTATTTTTTATTCACATAGAATCGCGAACGTAAGTAAAACATGATAGTGTTCATTAATTAACTAAATCAGTCAGACAATCTCTAGGCATATTTTACTTAAAATTGACGTAGGTTATGTTAGACATTTTAATGCCGTTTCATTCTTATAAAAAAATATTTACATTTCTTTGAACATCACACTGTATAAAAACGAGTGCGAGTCGATCTCTGCACTAATGGTTCTCTACCAATTGATGAATAATGATTATTATCAGAGACAAGTCGACTATTCGGCCGACTAATCGGCCAGTGCCAGTGGTTATTTGTAATGTGTCAATAATTGGAAAATTCTATGAGCGATGACTAGAACATCACTACACTTGATTGATAAAGGAAAAGTTGTTTTGAGTTACATTTAAAAGTGTGTAGGACTTATTAAAAAATAAAAAAATAAAAAAACAAAATTTTTATTTAAATAATGCATGTAAGAGAAACAAATAGAGGCCGGATACAATAGTAGCCGGCTATGCCAACTAGCCAGTACATTTCTACTTTTTTTTAGAAGAACTGCTTATAAAATACAAATTTTCTCATAAATGTGGATTCTATAGTAATGATGTAACGAATGTCATTTTTTTAACATCCGCGAGTGCGAATGCGAATATGTGTTATCGACATTCGCGAATGCAAATGCGAATATACAGTAATTCTTTTATAATTAAAGCTAGTTTTTTTTTTTTTTTAGCTTCACGCTTTATCCCGCACAAGGCAGGGTAGGCACAGGGAACTGCAGGGACCGTGGGAACCTAGTGTTAAGACACTCCGTTGCTAAGTCCCTGCTTTCTCCGTCCCCGCTTTCCGTCGTTTTCGAGGCATTGCGTGTTGAGTGGCGGAACTCAACGCCGCGCTTTGCCTAGTTTACCAGAGTGAAGAAAATGGAAATAGATAAATCCATCTTCTCCGACTGGGGATCGAACCCAGTAACCGTCACGTTACAGGTAGACGTTGCGCCTCTGCGCCACGACGGTTAGCTAGTTATTACAAGATAGCACTTGGAGAGTCCGTTTCGTCGTTACTCATTATTTATTATAGTTAGAAAAAATTGTTTTATATTTTTATGATTTTTAAAGTGTTAATTCACTATCCATACACATCTAATCATCCATACACATCTAATCCAAGATATATAAAAAATTGAACGCAGTGGGACTCGAAGCGCGGGTTCAAGTCCCGCTGCGTGTAACTTTTTATATGTTTTCTTTAAGTATATTTATACAAATAGTTGTATTTACAGTTTATTAAGAGAATAGAGTATTTGTTTGATTGTTATTTTCATTTTTGTTTATGTAGATGGTTATATAACATTGAGAACCTAAGTAAGAAGTGATAAATTTTTTTTAGAAGAGAGAGAATTTGTTTTTTGTTGTTTATAGTGCAATAAATAAATTACATTAGATATAATGGATACTGATGTGATTACGAGGTTAAGTTACTGTTTTTTGTATAAACATAAAAAGTAAAGTAATTTCAATTTGAATAACGTGTTATCGTTGTCGATTTTTTATTTTTCTGACATTCAATATTCGCATAACATTCGCAGAAATTTTTGCGAATGCGAATGTGTAAAAATGTGCGAATATTCCCGAATGCGAATATTCGTTACATCACTACTCTATGGTACTCCAAAGGGCTGTAGACTTGTGTGTTTATTTCAGTTTGACACATGCATTTTTGTCAAATAGACGGGCAGAGAGACAAAAAGAAATCCGAAAGAGTTTATGGAAAACCATAACTTTGCTTTACACGTTCTTGTTTTTTGCATAAAAAATATAAATTCCGTAATAACTTTACGTAGACGTAATAACATTGTAAAGTTCTGTCACATGACTTCCTTACTCATTAACTTTAATTATGTACATACATATATAAATATATATCTATGTAACCTTAGTACTCAACATATTGTATCTCGTGGCCTTCGATAATGTATAATCAAGTATGTCTACAACTTTAACTGTTATGTTCAGAGAAAGATAACAATTTTTCTAGGTCGATTAACTTAAATCAATAGCTTAGGCACAGGATCATTTTTCCTATTTCACGATATTTATACGTACTGTGTAACGCGTGAGGTAGTCATAATTAAATACGAATGTCGTATAGACTTCGTACTGCAAAAATGCTATCAAACATTGTCAATCTGTCACTTTTCATTCAAAGGGAAAGGATACATCCCTTTCTCATTAGGTTATTTACCTAATGAGAAAGGGATGTATCTCTTTCCCGCCCTCACAGAATAGTGTACGCTAGCGTCATAGTTGAGAAATGGCGTTTTATTTTGGAACTATAACTTAATTATTTATTTTGTTTGAAAAAAAAAATGTTTTTTGTTTGAGAATTTTACTTGTTTTATAATTTTACCAAGTTTTTTTTTTTATCTTTTTATAGTATAGGTGGCAAACGAGCAGACAGATCACCTGATGGTAAGTGAATACTACCGCCCATGGAATTTGCATCACCAGAGGAGCTACAAAATACGTTATGAAGGCTAATGCGTTATGAAGGCTAGTTAATACTATGCTTTAAATGAAGGTCGCGGTAACATCCTCACCCTATATGTTACAGCAGAAAATCAACTCTCAATCATACTGAATTCAAGGCATACTCTTATCGGGGAATGTAAACCAAATGAAAGCAATTCATTTCCTTTTAGTAGGGACCGCCGCCACGACGGGTTAAAAAAAAATTAAACGTCATCAATCATGTGAATTCACAAGGTAACAAAATTCTTAGAATCATTTGTATTAACGTGATAACACAACAAGGTGAAAAAAATTGGAGTGCTTTTTAAATAATCTATTAAAAGCATGTTCCAAACGTTTTTCAACGTTTTTCTACATTGCAAACAAATAATTGAAGTAAATAAATAAAATATAAAAGCATGTTTTTTACTTTTTATACAAATATTCATATAATAATACTAGCCTACCATCACGTAACGTATATGTTATACGTTTGACATGTTCGAAAGTTTACACAAGCACTAAGTACAAGTGACCGCACCTGAGCTGCGCCTAAACTATGAACCAGTGTTATAACTTGACATACCGTAATACGTGAGGCTTGTATGGCATTGTTATTTTAGTTCAAGAATCAAGTAGATTAATGGGTGCACTTTGATACGCTTTGTTCTATTAGCTTACCACTTTTTGGGGTACGGTAAAGTTCTTTTTCTAAGTACTAGTTTTTCTTTACTTTTGTACTTTTTAGTGACGGTAAAGTTAAAAATCTTTTTTTATTAAAAGATACAATTATTGAAGGTGGAAAAAGAAAGTTTTTCAAGCAAAACCAATTGGCTGACGTGTAGAATTTGTTTAACCAATTATCAATTGAACGATTAAGTTCGAACATCGGCTATATTCTTTCATCAATGCTAGCTAAACAGTGCTATAACTAAAATTTTTGGTCAAAAACATGCCTTTCTAAGTGTGCGCAATTAAAACGCTTACGCTTATAAAACATAATGATATTTAAGATAATTAAATAACTAAGGCCTTAGGGGATTAGTTGACACAAAAAGAATTGAGCCAGTATTTGCATTGGCAATTTGTAACAATAAAATTATTATATAAATCACAAAATATATAATGGTATAAATGCTTTAAGAACTCGAATGTTAGACGAAATTTTATTATTTTGTATGAAAATTAAGAATATAAATCAGGCAGCAAAATTTTAATTAAAGTAGCTGTGATACATATGTACTGGCCGCCGGATATGACGTAACTATAAGGGTACTATTTTTTAACAATAGGCCCAAAAAAATCCTACTGTTTTAACATGTCTGGCTTTAACTAGTACGTTATCTTAAACTATGTCAGTATATTACGAATATACTAGTTAATCCAAGTTAATCTAGTCTAATCTGAATATTTCACATTCATATACATAGCTTACTTCAGGCTTATTTAGCCTTATGAAGCAAGCATTTATTCCATATTATTTATAACAAACACAATATAGAAGTAAAATTACAAAACGACAAATGTTGGCGATGTTATAGGTTCAAATCCAGTTCAAAAGAATATTTACATGTATAAAATTGAGAATCGACGGTGAGTTCCGCCACTCAACACACAATGCCTCCAAAAATGCGGAAAGCAGAGACGGAGGTAGCAGGGGCTAAGCAACGGAGTGCCTAACATTAGGTTCCTATGGTTACTGCAGTTCCTCTGCCTACCCTGTCATGTGCGGGATAAAGCGTGAAGCTAAAAAAAAACTATACCAATGAGTAAAAGTACTAAAAAGAGAATAAAAGTACCTACATAGATATTTTAATCGAACCCTCAAACCGTCGCGTTTACAGGCAGACGCTCACGCCTCTGTGCCACGATATTATTTATAGGTAAAATCTTATTTAGTGATCGATGTAGATTGTATGATGTTACTAAAATGGCCTTAATTAGATATCTATAAAACAATATAAAATTGATTCTGTAACGTAAACATTGATAAACTGTAATAGCTTATCAAAGATTACGGTAATATTCCTTATGTTAGAAGGGAAATTAAGGAACCATGAAACCTATACCTACATGGTCTCAGTTTTAAATAATTCCCGCCAAAACAATTATTTTACCTGGCAAGTGTCATAATACAACGTGTACTTCTTTTTTATCAGTGTAGAGAAAGAAATGCAATAAAATAATGTACTAGATTTATCTTGTGGCCCGGTTTTCATTCAATTTTAATTTGTTTTTGGCGTATGTTAAAAAAATGCTTTTAGTTTCCTGACTTGACTAGAGCGGGGGCACGAAGAAAAATTACAGATATTCCCCCGAGCGGAAATCGAACCAGCAACTATTGTGTTTACATCATACGTATGTCCTGCTAAATAAAATATTTAAACATATCACTTTAAACTTAATTAAATAAAAAAAAGCTTTAAATTTAAACTTACCTCGGGCGAGTCGAAGGGGTATTTATTAGTAAATTTAAACTGCAACACAAATTTTTCACCCTTCGTACAAAGTGCCAGGCACTCCTTCCATGTGCACTGTCCATCTGGAAGAAATATTCTACTTTTATTTCAAAACTCATAATTGTTCATATATTTGTAACCATTTGATCGAGATTAAATATTAAGTGAGGTCTCTGAGTTAAGATTAATGGTTCGATGATTTGGATATGTTGTCACATACATCCGGTATAAAAATTTCAAGCGCAATTTCAACATTTCTAAACTATATTTTCAGGCGTCCGCTTCAGAGTGAGAAGTGAGGCAGAAAGCGTTCAGTAGCTTTAATTTATGTGACAACATGTGACTTATCGAGGTCAAAAAGCTTGCAAAGATTTATTATTTCTAGATTGAATTGAGTTTAAATTATTAAAATTAAGTGAGGAACTTAAGTACATATCAAATATTGCAATTCTTACTTCAAGTTAATTGTAATTAATTTACCTTAAAGTAAAAATTGTGATTTTATTTAATATTTAATATGACTCACAATTAAAAAGCCTAATTTTTTAAGGCACCCAATCGATTGTCTAATTCGATTTTACAAGGTATAAAACAAAATCGGTTCCCGCTGTCTGTCCTACCTATGTCTTTAAACTTCCGCAATTTAGGTATATTGTGTACGTATTTAGGTATATTGTGTGTACGAAAACACTATGGACGTATGTATTTTAACATATTATGTAGCATATTTAGTATCAGCATTGTGCTCGTGCGAAGCCAAGGCGGATCGCTAGTTATTTAATAAAATACGACAATTATATCAATACTTTACAATACTATTTGAATCAATACTTCTATATTAATATTAGAAAGCTGAAAAGTTCGTTTGGTTGAAAGCTATAACCTCAGGAACTACTGCTTCGAATTAAAATATATGTTTATGTAAAACAGTCCATGTATAAACGTTTTCTATATTACCATAACGTCAATCATCTAAGTTTAACCTTTACGCGATCTTGTCATAGAAAGTAAGCAGTCTTGAAAAACGGAGAAATAAAGGCTGTTTTTGCCTTGAAAAGTAAAGAAACTAAAAACGTCAAATATATTTGCATCACACACAAATGTTGCAATGCAATTAAAATAATCTATTTACTAACGAGTGGCTAAAAATAACGTGTAGGTATATTTATTCTAAGCCAATAAATATTAGCTGTGCTAATTCGCCACTCATAGTAAACAATGTTTTATTTATATAACATTAAAACTATTTACATTTGTCTAGAGCTGGTAATGCAACTTTAATGTTATACAGGTTTTAGCCCTCAGCTTTGCTTGCTTGGACTATTAATGGTACAACAATGCTTAATCCCGTTCCTATAAATACCTATGGCACTTAATATAAGTCCATTCTGTATTCTGCTTTGGTTAAACACATATCTGACAGTCACTCAATAAGATTTTGGTTGCAATTTACAATTGCAATTTTAGTGTTTGAATAGTAAAATATATTTATTTGTACCAACCGAACTTTTAAAAATTTACCAATGTCACCTTAATAATGTATAGCTGATTCATTACATTTACATATTTCAAAAATATACAATTTTTTTTATTAACAGAACACTATCAAACTAGTCACTAAGAGATCAATTATATTTATCTCTGTAAAAAAAAATTAGATAGAAAGTGGGAAATATAGTGTATACAAAAAGAAAAAAAGAACTTTCATTATTTTTAATATAAAATCATTCTAATAAGAAATATTAGGCTGTATGCTTCTATATCTACAAGTTCTGCAACCTATTATGCAGGGGACCAGAGAAAAACTATAAATATGAGATTATTTAACACTACAATTATTTTAAGAGGCCATTAAAGGGGTGGATGATTTAACTGAATGAATTTTGAAAATTATATGTAAATTTTACCCTGATCATATTTTACAATCCCTTTCATATATAATATCAAACAAACTCCGACCACTATGCAACAATAGAGCCAAAAATGTTTCTTTATACTATAAATACATATGTAAATTCAATTGTTTAGTTTCATTCAATACATTTTTTCAGTTACAGCTTCAGAAATTATTTTGGGGCTTCTAGCTCATTGTGTAGCCATTTCCTTTTATTTAATTTTAATAAAACTATTTATTACATTTAAAATATACTTTTAAGATTATAACAATGATTTCTGAATGATTAAAAAACAATAAAACTCAATTCTGGGATTACTGTGGGAGTAAAAATTTTCCAAGAAACATTTTATGATTATATGTATATTAAAAGATAATCACTTTGCATACTCATGCTAAATAATAATTAAATAATTATTTTATTTGTGAGGTGGATATATATATTTATTAAACACAGGATGGAACATAGAATTTAATAGACTGGGCCTTTAAAATGGTTATCACCAAAGAACCTGGTAGAATAACTAAAGCACTAAGTAAATAGGTCACTCACAGTGTCAGATTCTGGCTAGCCTGGTCTCCGTCCACGGTAACACCCGGTGGAGGCTCTTTCATTAAAGACATAAGTTCCTTTTGCAAACGTCTCTGTAACAAATAAATAAATATTTTTTTGAGTAATATTTTGAAAATAATTCCCAAAACAAAAATATCTTGCGACAACACAACAATAGAAAACCTCACAAGAAACCTACTAGGAAAACTGTCACAACAGTTACGTATAAGTAATTAAAATAATTAACATTTTTTAAGTTTTAAAGTAAATTTGCAAAAAAAGAGCTAAAATATTGAATTTATTTAGATATTTTAAAGATATTTAACATTAAATATTACAATTAATTCAACTTTACAAACCTCCGACGGGGACATAGCCGCCATTATACAAATTACGACGTATAATGTTACCATAAAAATTTCGTATGAAAGTCACACACGTGCGACTTAAGTTATTTTATGAATTAGTATTATGATATCAAAATATATTTTTATTTTTTGTGAAAGATTATTTTATTCTGTCTATTTTATATTTTCTATGATTGTATTATTCAATGTATTTATAAAAATCTAAGCAGACTAGCACACAGGTAACAAAGTATTTAGACATACGTCACTATAATATAATATGGTCATTCATATGGTCATATTTACAGTCAGGACAGTTCAGCATAAAATTAAAATATTGATATTTGTAGTATCTTACATAAGAAGTTTAGCAATATTCAATAATTACTTACTAATTGTTAGTTCTACTGTAGTCAAATTTTTATTTTAAAATTAATACCGGCTTTGTTAGTTAATGTCAACTGTCAAAGATTTCGTATTTGTTTTTGACGTCCAGTCCTCTGAGTAATGTTTGCAATAGAGTTTAATATTTTATGATCCTTTTTGATAATGTTTCTTAAATAAAACGTACTTTATATCTAAGTAATATCATCCATTGATTATGAATGCTGATATTGCATTCAATGGATCTTATAAAAAGTCACTAATTTAGGATTTATAAGTACAGTGTATTTACCATAATAATGGGGTCCTATCCTAAGAAAAGTTCAGCAGAATGGTTTATTGATCAGTTAAATGTAGAAAATGCTAAGCTTTTGGCTTTCGTCTTGGTTATTGGATTTATTGGATATCATGGGATATTACATTTAAGATATGGTCAGTTTTCCTATTTAGAACTTTTTATATTTGCTTACTAAAATTGATTAGAAATATATTTTCTTATTTGATTTATATATTTTACCATAAGTTTATATTTTCATTGTGATCTCCAGGACCTGACTCTTGCACCTGGCTATTATCGTCTGGGAGGTATAAAGGTGATCATGAATGGCAACCATATGGATGTATGCTGCATAAATACTCAAAAACGTTAGAATAAATTATAATATAATAGTCACACTTTTAATTATTACCTTATATATTATAATATTATGAAAATAAGACTTCAATGCACATTGTTTTTATATATTTATTTTTGAATCATATACTTCTTTTCACTTCCTTTCAGAGATGCAAGAAGATGTTTCCGATATTTAGCTTTTTGGGGCAAGTACAATAGCTTTGCTTTTATAGGAGATTCAAGGCTAGAACAATTATATGAATATTTCATTGGTAAGTCTTGTTATAAATGAATGAATTTACATTAATATTAAAATTGAACTTATCAATTTCATTGTTAACTTTGAATTCTATAGATTTTTATTAATACTTTTTTAATATTTTTTTTTTGTACAATAATTTGTTAAAAAAGTTAATAGTTATATATTATATATAATAAATAATTAATTTGTGATTTAAAAAGCTATGCTTTAATTTTTTGTAATTAATAGTATTAAATAAATTAATGGCATTTGTATTATAACTTTTTATTACATATTTTAGGTGTCATCAAAACAAGGCTAGATATGGATTCACCATATTCAACAATAGACCATAAAATGCCAAACTATACTTATGTAGATAACAAACTAAAGCTCTCAGTCACTTTTATATGGAGTGATGATGTTTCTAGAGTAATGGTGGAACAGTTTAGGACATGGTGAGTGTGATATTTTATTCTATATATTAGTAAATAGAAGTTTAAAAAGTTTTATGCAAAAGATATACTGATGATACAAACAATACCATTCTCGTATTGTGTGAATCATTGGGGACCCAATTATTTGTGAAAGGCTAGATAGTTTAGATCCATTCATTGCTATGCCACCGTTTATGCCATGGAGAATGTTCTGAGGAACTGTTTGTTTTGATGCCTGCCGCTGAATTCTCCAATAACACAATACAACACAAATTAAAATATTATCCCCACCACCTAGAATGTGGAATTCTTCTACTTTACATAGGAACTTTTTCACATACCACATAACTGTGGAATAGCCTACTGGTGGCAGCATTTCTTGATCAATGTGACATTGGTACCTTCAGAAAGCACATGTACATCCATTTTACATGACAGTTAAGCCTCTGCGTCGGCGTCGATGATCACTTACCATCAGGTGACCTGCTTGCTTGTGTTGTCTTTGCTGCAAAATTACTAGAAATGTTTTAAATATTTTAAGTTTAAGAGAATATTTATTCACAACAATTTTAATGCTCCACTTTTGGCCTTGATTGCATGGTAATTGTGTAAACAGCAAAATTCACTATTTAGTGTTACATCCAAACTGTCTTAAAATCCCTATCAATAGTAGATAAAATTTAAAACTAAAAAGAAATTTTACCAACAATATTTATTAAATTCACTTCTTATGATATGCTGCTAGGTAAGCTGAAACAAACTTATTATTTAATAGTTTAACGAAAAACATTCATATGAAAATGTCCTCCAAAAAAGAAAAAAGTGAACTTTTAAAACTGCATAATTTAATTTATTTAGATGTATATGCATTTGTTCATATTATAACTGGAATTGAACCTATAACCATATTATTACTATTTCACTTTGCAACCATGCCATAATGAAATATTAAATAAAAGAATTATATTAAAATAAGAATAAATAAAGAAATATTTTTTTTTACTTAAAGAAAACATATTATATAAAGAATTTAAGAATTTTGACGCAGCATACTGAAAAACTCATGGCTCAGTGGTGAGAGCGCGTGCACGGTTCGCAATAGGGCGCGGCTTCAAAATTTTTCATATGTTTTTTTTTAAATATTTTTCTATCCGCAATGGGGATTAACAGTTTGAAAAAATCATATAAATATATATTTTTTGATTGTTTTCAGGCAGTATTCAGAAAGACCACCTTCAGTAATTGTAGCAAGTATAGGCTTGCAGCTGTTAAAGAACAGAAATACAACAGAGCAAGCCTTAGAAGAATACAAACGAAATTTAACACAATTAGTACAACCCGTTGATGCTCTAGCAGAAAGAGGCACTCATGTGTTGTGGAAGATTCTAGAATCTATCGACAGTTCCAAAGTAAACAGTGATGTGAAAATAAGTAATAGTGATATTGATGCATACAATAGAGCTGCTGTGGAGGTATTTATATTTTTTCCTTCTATTTTTAACTTACTTAAAGAAAATATAATATCTTTATGTATTTTTATGATTTTTAAAGTGTTAATCCACACTGTGTAACACGTGAGTTAGTCATCATTAAATACGAATGACGTATAGACCTCGTATTACAAAAATACTATTGAACGTTGTCAATCTGTCACATTTTATTCAACAAAATAACCTAATGAGAAAGAGACAAATGGCGTTTTATTTTGGAGCAATAATTTAATTATTTACTTAGTTTGAAAAAAATATTTTTTCATTTTTGAAAATTATACTTGTTTTATAATGTTACCAAGTTTATGAAGGCTAGTTAATACTATGCTTTAAATGAAGGTCGCCGTAACATCCACACCTGAATATATATTTTTAGATATTACAACACAGTGCAATAAAACTATGGAACTCCCCGCGTCTCGCCGCAGCGGCTGCTTCGTCCACAGACGGACTAACAATAAGTCCGACTGCTTTACGCCATTCCGCCCAAATTCTACTGAACATGTTCTGCAATGATCACATGAACTTTAATGACGGAACTTGTTGCGCCCAACCGGAGCCCTGCACGCAATTGCAGGTGCTGACGTTTGCACTTTTCTTCTTGTGGTGAGTCAAGAAAAATGTATTTATTTTTTTTTCTTTGTATATTTATGTATGTATATATGTGGTTTGGGCACGTCGAAAGAATGATGAAAGAATGGTAAAAGAATGGTAAAAAAGATATACGATGGAAAAGTGAGTGGTAAGAGAGGTAAGGGGAGACCTCGGTTGACTTTCAAAAACACAGTATCGAAGATACTGGAGAAAGGTCACGTAAAAAGCATGAGGACTCCCCGGAGAGCATACATGAAGAGGTTAATGACAGTGGACGAGGCGAAAGAGGTATGCAGGGACCGCAGCGTTTGGCGCTCCGTTCTCTCTGACTACCCCGCTAGGGATAGAGCGTGAAGTTATGTATGTATGTATGTATGTGTAATGATAACTTAAGACCGTCGTGCCGTGGAGGTGTAGTGTGTAAACGCGACGGTTTGTGGATTTGTGTCCCGTGAGGGGTAAATGGATTTTTCTTGTTTTTTATTTTCTTCGCTCTGGAATTTAGGCAATGCGCAGCGTTAAGTTCCGCTACTTAATGCTTTGAAAAAAAAGGCAGAAAGCACTTTACAATGTAGCGTCTTAACAGTAGGTTCTTATCGTTCCTGCAGTTCCCTTTGCTTACCCTGCTATGAGTGGTATAAAGCGTGAAGTTGAGAATAATTGAAATATTATTAATTTTGATTTTTAATTTTTGTAAATTATTGTTTTATTATCCGACATATACGGTTTCTATCACATTGTCTTAATACAATATACGAGGCAACTCACCACCGCACATATTGACCATATTTCAACCTTGCATTTATTACTTATAATATAATATATAAATTGATTTGAATACGTATGTAAACTTTTTTTTTAGCGCAGTATTTACCGGCGTACGTTATCTGTGGAAATGGTCACAGAACATAAAACAGCGTATGGAAGGGTATTCCCTTGTCACACCAAAGGTCATTGAACCCCCCTCAGCTATTACCGCTTTGGCGAAACTTGGCATGATAATGGCGTACTTCTATCTTTGCGATAGAACTAATTTTTTTATGAAGGAAAATAAATATTATTCCGAATGGAGTTTTTGGTTGCCTGTCGGCTATGTGTTTGCGCTTGGATTGTTTTTTACAGATGAATCTAGATCTAGTAGGTGAGTGTTGTTTTTTTAGAGTTTTATAATTATAATCTATAGGGGTATTCACACTGTGGACTAAATTAAAAAAAGTACGCAGGCTAGAAATCTAGTGTGGAGACACTCTGTTCTCCGCGCATTGCTAAAATTTTTTGACATTTCGTATAGAGCCGTGGAGGTAACTTCTTCATTTTATCAGTAATCGAACTCACTTTCAAATCAAGACTTCTGTTTTAACGTGGTTTCTTTTCTTTTAATTTAGACTTAATTTTTCTTATAATATGACACATAATGAAAATATTATGTAAAAATGTTGCCAGTAAAGTTTGCTATAATTTAGTACAATATTATTGAATGATTTAATTTAAATCTATTACAATATTAATTGTATTATTACATATAATTAAAAACACAATGAACCTATTAAAAATACTTATAATAATTTTAATTTTACACATTTTTCAGCCATTCAAGACTTCTCCACAGAGAACAAACAAACGAATGGAAGGGCTGGATGCAATTAGTAATATTAGTCTACCAAGTGACCGGTGCGAGTAAAGTGTTGCCAATATATATGCTAGTTAAAGCACTCGTCTCTGCCTACCTTTTTCTCACTGGCTATGGACATTTTTATTATACCTGGAAAACAGGTGATACGAGTCTAGTCAGATATTTCCGAGTCATATTCCGACTGAACTTTTTGACTGTAGTCCTTTGTCTGACCATGAACAGGCCGTACCAGTTCTACAGTTTTATACCGTTGGTCTCTTTTTGGTATACTTTGGTGAGTAGTTTTTTTTTTTTTGGTTAATATTAACAGGTTTTCTTTAATATTATACTAAATATATATACATATATGCTGTCTAAGCTAGTCATATTGTGTATTTTTCCTGTCACTGTCCTTGATTTTATTTAGTACTATGATATAATGTATAGGATCTTGGGCTCATTTTATGCCCGCCAAGGTCGACGGGCTGTTTCGCCAAAATGCCACGGCGGCGCTAGTGTCAATCCGTTGTCTAATCACGCGCCGTGAGCTCCGTCATATATATATATATATATATATATATATATATATATATATATATATATATATATATATATATATATATATATATATATATATATATATATATATATATATATATATATATATACCTCAAAAAACTGCAATTTCCCCAGATGTTCGTAATATTCGCCCTGCCGCCCCACATCGCGCAGTCGTCCACGCACACGCTGGAGACCAAGCCGTACCAGTACCTGTACGTGGCGGCCAAGGTGCTGGGCCTGCTGTCCGTGGTCACGGTGCTGTACCTCAGCGAGGTGTTCTTCCAGAAGGTGTTCGTGATGAGGCCCTGGAAGGCGCTGTTCGTGAACGCCGACGACGATATACGCCAGTGGTGGTTGGATTGGAAGCAGGATAGGTGAGTGGGTTTTTTTATTTTTGTGATTTTTTTTTTTTTTGATAGAGACTTTCTATAGTTTTTCACCGAGGAGAACGAATTTAGCAAGAAAAGTCGTAAATGGAATCCGTCATTCATTTATTGTTGACACAATGTTAAGACATGACACAAGATCCCTATTGAGTTAAACAACTATTTTGACTACACATAACAATGGGTTAAACAATTTCATCATTACCTGTACTTAATATTTAAAAATATTATTAAATCAAAAACTCCCGCATCGAACTCGATAAATTTTGAATTGATGAAACCATCATTTAGATGATACATTTAAGGTATATACTAAAATAATTAAAAAACCAGCGTGGCGCAGAGGCGTAGTGTCTGTCTGTAAACTCGACGGTTTGTGGATTCGATTCCCACACTAGGAAAGTGGATTTTTCTACATCCATTTTCTTCGCTCTAGGCACTGGGAAAACGTTGAATTCCGCCACTTAACACGCAATGCCTCGAAAAAGGCGGAAAGCGGGAACCGAGAAAGCAAAGGCTAAGCAACGGAGTATCTTAACACTAAGTTCCTATGGTTTTTGCAATTCCCTCTGCCTTTCCTATCAAATGCGGGATAAAGCGTGAAGCTAAAAAAAGAGGAAAGAAATATAAAAATATTGTCTACTTACGCGAAGTCGGTACGTTCTGCTAGTATACCTTACCGTCTACCTCCAGGTATTCCATGGCGTACGGTATAATATTCGCCACGGCGTACCTCCTGGCGCAGCGCTACAGCCTCGTGGACGACAACAACCATAGTAACCTGTTCACCCCCGGCCTCTCCCTTACAGCCACCCTCCTAGCCTTCATAGCTCTAGGCAGCTACGTCACATTCACATTCCTATGCTCGAACTTGGCGAACTGCAACGAAATCCACAGCTACGTCGCCTTTTTGCCCATAATTAGTTATATTATATTAAGAAACGTTTCTGGGGCATTGAGAACGAAACATTCCAGATTTTTCGCTTGGTTCGGAACGATTACTTTAGAGTTGTTTGCGAGTCAATCTCATATTTGGCTAGCAGCCGATACTCATGGGGTTTTGGTTCTAATACCCAGCGCTCCCATACTAAATCTTATCCTAACTTCCTATATATTCATATTTACGGCGCACGAGATTCACAAGTTGACAGCTATTATACTACCGTACGCCGTTCCCGACGATTGGAGGCTGTTTCTGAGGAATTTTGCCATATTCTTAGCAATCCTAGTACCGATCGGTATACACGATGGCATGTTCTAAGGTTTTTTTGTGTTTATGTAATAATTTGATTGGCAGTTGTATTTTGTTTGAAAGAATTATAAGTAAGACTCGTGTATTTTATTATGTAGTTTTCACGTGAAGTTTCTTGGTTTGAAAATTTAATGTTTTTTACCAGTAACAAAGAGATAAACCGAATTTTGTTTAAGTTTTTTTTTTATTTGCTTCGTGCTTTTCGCATAATATTGTATATAAATATACGGTAGAAACTCGATTATCCGGACTAATTGTTCTTGTACAGCATTCGGATAATCGAAAATTGAGGACCGTCGTGGTGCAGAGGCGCAACGTGTGCCTGTAACGAACGCGACGGTTTCTGGTTTCGATCGGATCGATTCGGTCTAAGAAGATGGATTTTTCTATTTCCATTTTCTTCACTCTGGCAAACTAGGCAAAGCGTGGCGTTGAATTCCGCCACTCAACACGCAATGCCCCGAAAAAGGCGGAAAGCGGTGACGGAGAAAGCAGGGACTAAGCAACAGAGTGTCTTAACACTAGGTTAAGTTACCCTGCCATATGCGGGATAAAGCGTGAAGCTTAAAAAAAAGAAAATCCGTATATATGAAAGTACATAGATATGCATAAAATAGATTGGGGCATACATATGTAAGTACAAAATGTTATACGTTTATTAAAATCTAGTACATATTAACGAAAATCAATGTTTATTTAGAAATTTGGTTGAGAATATTTGGTAATTGTCATTTGACGTAAGCCAGTTTTTCACAAATACTAGTTATAGGAACATTTAATTCAATTGGCCTGTAATCCGCATAATAGCGAATCCATATAACCCAAGTCCGGATAATCGAGTTTCTATTGTAATTAGAATAAAATTTAAAACGTTTAGTATCTTGTAATATATTAGATGTTTACAAAAAACTATCTTAAGAGGTTTGTACAGTAAATATCTCGATATTGATTTTTTATTTATTTATTCAGTCGTGAACGTTAACGTCATAAATAAATATTTTTTTATTTTTCGCAAGATAATATTAATAATTACGCGTAAAGTTGCTAGTACAAAAAATAAATAAATTGTTTTAGTGCCGATTTCAAAGGTTGCTGATAAAATTTCAGATAGAAAGCTAGTAGTTAATGCAATCTACTGGATAAAGGCTGGTAGTTAAAATAGATCATCTGATCTAGATATCTGTGGCATGTGAAACAAATAATTTGTTATATTTTTTACCATATAAGGAATACTTAATAATTGAGATTTATCTGGAACTTTATCTAATTATATATTTTATATAAGAAAATAATTAAATTTATTTAAATATATTTGATAAATGATACTAAATAAAATTAAACACGTGATTAAAAGAATCGAACAAATATGCGCATAATATTTTTATTCGTTTTAATTTTTAATTTTTGATCTGTGATTGTGATTTTGTGTGTGTACATAAGTACTACAATTAGTGTGTAATTTTATTTTTAAAATTATTTCTGCGCAAAATAGTATTAATCTTATTAAATAACAGTGTAAACTCCATATATAATAACATTTATGAATCTCAATATATCTAACGTATTTTTGGTATTATAAAGAGTAATCTTCAACTTAAGAGTTTTAAAAAAACGTCGTGGCGCAGGGATTTAGTGTCTACCTGTAAACGCGACAGTTTGTGGGTTCGATTTCATTCGGGGAAGATTGATTTTTCATTTTCTTCGCTCTGGCAACTAGGCAAAAGCGCGGCGTTTAATTCCACCACTCAACACGCAATACCTTGAAAGGCGGCAAGCGGGGAACACTAGGTTCCCACTTCCCACGGTTCCTGCAGTTCCCCCTGCTAAGAGTAACATAAAGTGTGAAACCCGTCGTTGGACGTAATATGAATATGATTTTTTTTTAATTTTCCCAAACCATGTATTACAGCGGTTATTTAGAATCTTGTACAAAATCTAGTAATGTCGATATGTTTTATGAAGTTTTTAAATCAAGTAACGTTGTAATGGAGTTTACATTGTACATAATATTGTCATTTAATAATGAATAAAGCAAATGAGTGAAAATAGGTATAAATATTATTAATAAATATTCAAATGTTATGGAACACATTACAGTACGGGAGTGTTTTTTTTCTATTTGATACAAGTTGTGCATTTTTTTTAAATATCATTTAAAAATATGGCCTTTAAGGATATTTTTATTTTTAGTACATTTTTCAGAGGTTTAAGTTTGAAATTAGTTGAGTGATTCATTATTGACCTCGATATAAATGAAAAATGTAATAAATATGTGAACATATTATATTATATTGTCCACGAAATTAGAAGAAAGTACAATTAATTTTATTTTATATTAAAAAATATACATCTGTATAATTGTGCTGTTAGTAACTTGTGTAAGAAAAACGCAGCATATAAATTGCAGAAGCTTTTTCTTCTATGTTTTTTAATTTTTTTTTGTCGCATTTGTAATTCGATAAGGTTTGATTTGTCCAGTCATGATTTAAGTAATAATTTGAATGTAACCTATGTACATAGAGATTGTGATATTTAGTCGTACGCTTTGTAATATATAAGTATTTAAATAAAATAAATATTTATTTGATTCTGAACGTTGTTTTATTTATATAATGAAGGTTTTTTTTATCTGATTATTATTTGCTTGGCTAAATTAAATATTTCTTATCACAACGTTCTCATAATAAAAGCGATAAATCTTCACCCTATAGCAGTACACTATATAGGAGAACAGAGAACAGAGAGTGTCTTTGTATAATACAATTAAGTAAATTTACCCACAGTATTTAAAAGTAAGTTGTATAAAGCATTTAAGAATTTTGACGCAGCGTGATGAAAATCACATGGCTTAGTGGTCAGAGCGCTTGAACGGCTTATAAGAGCTACGAGTTGAAATCTTGCTTCAAATTTTTGTTTTTAAAAGTATTTTTTCTATTCTTAGTGTAAATTGACACTATTAAGAATATATTCACCAGTATTTGTGACATTATTTTTTTTTAACATTGCCGCCTTGAGCTATTTACGTTTATAATTTATACTGTAAGTTAATTTTAAGTAAAATTTATATATTTACATTTCAAGCCTACTTGTTATAGAAATTAAAAAAAAACAATAAAATTATATAAGACCGTTAAAGCTTGAGCCTTAGTCTTACGTAAATTAAATAAAACACAGAAAATGATAACAAGCAAAATTTAATTTACTTTGTCCTTACATTGTGAATA
Organism: Dione vanillae; assembly: GCA_037178615.1. Lineage (NCBI taxonomy): Eukaryota > Metazoa > Arthropoda > Insecta > Lepidoptera > Nymphalidae > Dione > Dione vanillae. Next base: position 810,898 of record JAZFAU010000126.1, read on the forward strand.
AGATGGTAGTATGGTTATACATCATAACAAATATGCGTATTGTGTAAAATCTCACATATTTACATATTACATTCATCTCATAAAAATAACTGAAACTAAATTGAAATATTTTATTCTTTAAATGTCAAATACACACACATTTTTTATTTAACAGATAAATAATAATAATGTCAATTGTCATAAATGCTAGTGAGTGAGTGAGTGAGTGAATTTTAAGATTATTTAATATAAATATTAGCGATTTCTTAGCCTACAAAGGTGCACTTTATTCTTATTATACGTGAATTAATCATATTAATGGTCCTACATCATGACTATTTACCGTAATCCCATAAATTCGAGGACAGCGCTCAAAAATTGCTTGAAAGTAACTTTATTATATAGATAAAATATGTAGAACAAAACATTATATAAGGACAGGGATAGATAAAAAATCTAAACATCAATACTCCTTGTCATAGACTACAGCTACGCGAATCCATCACAGCGTTTTACATTAAGAATATTATGAATATTTTAGATATACTTAATTTATATATTGCTTATAAGAATTGGGTTAAATGTGCTTTTTTTGGAGATGTACAAAGATTTCTAGAAACAAAATTAAGGCGATTGGAAAAAATATGAGAGGAAAATCGAAAAAATATCAAAATAGACTAGAAAATGTATGAAAGGACTATGTTGCACAATAATTTCTACTAGCGCTATATTAAGACTTAATCTATTGGAAAAACTATCGAAAATTGTTAAAAATATTACATTGGGTTCAAAGCTACAAAACAAATTGATGTGTTAGAAAACTTGCACAGGTTAAAAAATAATTTCCAAGAATACAAAATAGTTTTAGAAAATCAGTCTCAACAAACAGGCCATTACTTTAAAAGTTTATAGTAAAACTAATTCGAAATCTTAAGCCATGATTACATGTAAACAATTTAAAGAAATAACAAATTTAAAGTTATATAGAATTAAATAGTTTTTAAAAATAAATACGCGTACAAATAGGTATGTACGTGCTGATATTTTGAATGAGTTTTATACTTTTTATAATGAAATTTAAGATATAAAACAAGAAAACAGCTGCTTTAAATATAGAAAATTAAATGAAAATAGTGAAGTAATTACTAACTACAGTTATACTGACACACACATACGTCAGTCTTAGGACAATTCAATCACAAGAAATTATTGCTGATTGGATGTTCATATTAAATCCTTTATCAATATTTAAAAAAACAATCAATGACGTTTATTTTTTTAAAAGAACAAGACTTAAGAAAGACATTATAAAGTATTTACTGGATCAGTAAAACGATAGTGCTGTGAACATTTTGATTTCGAAGACCTACTAGCGTATATGTGCCTATATTACACGTTATATAATAAGAGTAAATAGTAATTGTGCATTTGGTATACCAATTTTTTTGGGCCTTTCGATTTGTTTTTGATCTTATGTTCTAAAAACTTACAAGTTTTTTTTTTAATATATAGCATAATTACATATAAAGAAAGGAAAGTTCTCTCGTATCCGGTATGTACATTGTACATAACAAATAATATATGTATGTATGTATGTATTTATATACATTAGCAAATAGTGCACAAAAGACAACTCACAAAATATCCATTTGAGCAATAGGTAATATTTAAAAATATTTACAAAAAACATCTTTATACAATTATTTATTTTATAAGAAGAAATTATAGTGGAGTGCGCCTAAAGAAAATACACATACATATTATGCATAAGATTCGTTTCGTGTTTGCTAAATGAACATAACTAGGTTTATTCATAAGATATTATTATGTCGGTCACACACTCTCGCCATCCATATTGTTTTATATTGCAAAACGTTAGGATTTTGATTAATTAAATTTAGGATTAATATTAGCACAATAGGAACAGGCTGAATAGGCTTTAGCCTAAGCCTTAGCCAAACTTTGCAACAATTAGAAACTGCTTATTGTACATAGTAGTTAGTATATAACCTAATATACTATAATTTGAAAATTTGTAAGCCTGGATATAGTTATCCTATTATTGAATTATATAATTGATGATTAATGTAATCTTTCCTTTTTTTGATTAAAAATTGAAAAATTGTGATTTAAATTTTAACAACATTTTTATAAATAAATCATACTTTTTTAAAAACAAAGCGTACATAAATTTGGATGACGACAGTGCGCAATCGACCTTAACTCACTAATTCTAATAAAACACTTAAAATAAGTTATTGCTATCGGAAATTTATTTACAAAACTTACTACCATGAAAATCGAAGACATCAAAACGAAACTAAATTTAAACGCAAGATTAATCAACTAAAAGAGACTACAGTAACATTGTTTCTACGCACATTATTTTATATCACATTACATTAGAATCTTGTATTAAACAGTAGTAGTGTCCCGAATTTTTTCCTTATGCCTGATTCCCTTTTTAATATTACACCCGTTTTCCTTTACCCTTGTCCGCAGATTAGGACGAATCAATTGAGGGCTTTGCCATTGCATTTTTTTTGACAATTATTTATGTTGACATTTTTAAAGCGATTTTTATGGTAAAATTTTAGTTTAATATTTTCTTTAACAAAATCTATACAAATCAAAATAATAAGTTACCAAAGATTTCCAATAATTGTGCTTTAAAAGACAAATTTAACTCTTAAACCTATAAAAAAAACATTTAACCAAAAAAACAAAAAATTTAATCCGAATTATCCTGTCCGGGCGCAGCACTCAACGTTCTAGTTTCGTCACTAACAAGTGACTTATCATACCGCCTCTGCCTCACAATCTTGGGTCGGGACAGCAGCGGCGCGGACGTGGCGTGTCCTGACCTTATCCTATTGAGGTCCTTTCTCCCCTGCAGCAGCGGTGACGTCACGCTGGAAGACTCGTCGCCTTCGTCGTCGGATATCGCGGGGTAGCTCTCTTTCATTTTTAAACTTCGCTCTAAACGACGTAGGAATCTACAGAAATATTTTTTTTAGATTAATCCTTATATAAGAATCTATTGAAGTAAAACTCTTTTTAATTAATCTTATATAGATTATTAATTTTAAGTAGATGTCTATACTAAAATTATACTTAAATAAAAAAATAGACGTTAGAAGACATATTTTGCGAGCAGAACAGCGACAAAAAACAAGTCTACGTCAATAATATAGGATTTAAATACTAAGTAATTTGGGATAAAAGAAATGCACGTTTAAAATCGACATAACAAGTATAATTACTAAGGAAGTATGTATAAATATATAAAAAATTTGAATTAGGTTTTGAACCTACGCCTCTGGGAAAACTCAATACATATTTATGCTATTTTTTTATTAAAAATACATATTATGTTTTTCATGTTTCAATATTAAACATGCGTTTCAAATACAAATAATAAATAAATAATCTGTCGTGGTGCAGAGGCGTAAGCGTCTGCTTGTAAACGCGACGGTTTGAGGGTTCGATTCCCACTCGGGGAAGATGGATTTTTCTATTTTCATTTTCTTCGCTCTGGCAACTAGGCAAAGCGCGGCGTTGAGTTCCGTCACTCAACACGCAATGCCTCGAAAAAGGCGGAAAGCGGGGACGGAGAAAGCAGGAACTAAGCAACGGAGTGTCTTAACACTAGGTTCATAAGGTAAGCAGTTCCATCGTGAAAAGCGTGAAGCTGTAAAAAAAAAAATAAAATAAGTATAAAACCTTATTTGGTTTCCAATAGTCCGTAGTTTATTCACTTTAGGCGGTTTACGCGAGTCCTCGGTGAGGTCGAGGCTGGAAGATATCTTCGACGATGTGTCCTGAAATATTAATAATTATCTCTTGGCTTTTTTGGTTTGATTTTAGAAAAGTTTATTTCAAACGTATGATTTTTTATTTAATTCGGGTGATTTGTTTGCCAACGGAGTAGATGTTTTTAGCGAGATATTTTAGTATGGTTGAACAAGAGAGTTTTATTTAAATATATTTATATGTATAATAATAAAATAAAACAGATGTTCAGGATGTTAAATTTTTAAGTAAGTAATTGAAGAAAAAATAAGAAAAATATGTATATAGAAAATCATTAAGGAGTTGATGAACTAGGGTCGGCAGACTACGCCACATAATTCAAAAAGTAGAATTTAATCACACAAGTTCACATTTGTTTCATACCGCGTATAGTACTTTAAAATGCATAAAATTAAATAGGAAACAATTTAATATATCGCAAATTATTTTAAACAAACTTTTCTACATTGATCTCATTATGTAAATAAAACATTTTAGGAATTTTTCTTAAAAAAAAATCAACTTTTGATATACGTTCTTTAGTCCGCGGACCCTTGATCGTCATGATTGAGAGGCATTCACCTCAGAGCTCCTGCATTTCTGGCGCCGTAGCGGTTTCTTGAGTCGCGTGGCCTCTGGCTGTGAACACACTACACGTGGCCAACTGAACGTACAAGCTCCAAATATTCAAGTCAATTTATTAATGACTTAGTTACACTATGTGGTTTGAAACTTTGTCAAAGTTAATATTTAAGTATAGGACTTTCTTTAATAAACTCATTTGAAAGTATAATAAATATTGCTTGGGAGACTTTGGTGTAAATATGTCATCAATTTATTGGATTCACGGTACCGTACAAGGAAATAATGGCAAAGTTCCCTGTTTTAAATATAAATATATATATATATATGGCCAACAGATTACAATATTTCTAAAGCATTCTTTATTAAAATCTTGTATTTTTTATGAAATATGGTGGTCAATTAATAAGTTGGTCTGACATTGCCTTGATTTCCTTTAAAATAAATAAATGCAGGCTAAAACAGTTATAGTGTGAACGACATCAATGTTTTGTGTTTGACACAAAATTATTTAAGTTTTACTTTTTTAATTTTTTGACGTGACAACGTCTTAAATTAGGTTGCGGCTCGGAGTCACATATGAAAAAAGTAACGTAACGATGTGTCAACTGTCACCGAACTATGATCGGTCCGCCGCGCGTATCACTTGACACATGTACAATGTTTTAGTAAACAAAATATATTTTCTATAGTTAAAATTTGTGCAATTTATATTATAATTATTAATCATATCAATAAATATTCTACCGAGAAAAAGACGTTGTCACGTAAAATTTTCGCCCGTAAAACCCACTTTACAGGCAACCATTTTTTTTAAATAAATATAAAGCGAAAATTATTTTGGGAATATAGATTTATTTCAATAATAATACATATATAACATTATTATTTGTATTATTTACAAGAGAGTATAAAATATATTGCTTTTCTTTTATGTATTATGTCTGTCAATTTCGTGCTATAGTTTGTATATATTTTTGAACTTCCTGGAAAATGGAATATATGAACCGCAGGATCCGTGTAGGTTGAGACACTCCGTTCCTCGCTTTCCGCCTTTTCGAGGTGTTACGTGTTGAGTGACGGAACTCAACGCCGTGCTTTGCCTAGTTTCCAGAACGTGGAAAATGGAAAATGAAAAGTCCATCTTCACCGAGTGAAAATCGAACCCACAAACCGTTACGTTTATTATATACAGGCAGATGCCGTACCACTGTGCCACGACGGTCCACTTTTTGGCACTTCTAAAATATTTATATAAAATTTGTGTCTAGAAAAAATCAAGTATTATATTACCAGTCGAAATTTCTCAATTTAGGAGCATATTCAATGTAACCATTGAAATCTATATTCTCACAATAAATAAAGTAACTTTTTACACAAGAAAAGTTTAAAAATATATTATTTCGTTTTAAATTTGAACGTGTCATTACCACAATATAGTGCGTACATAAATTTAACAGACAAAAACCTAAAACATATTATACAAACATTAGTTTACCAAAAATGGAAATAGTGCAGACGGTTACAGATATGGAAATGAAAAGCCAAGTGAACTTCCAACTACCTGCATATCCAAGTCAGTTAGGCGCAGCTCGCGCGCCGACGCGACTGACGCGACCGACGCGACCGATGCGTTGGAAACGGACTCCTCTGAAGAAGACGAGGTAGCGAGGGCGGGCGCTTGCGACCTCGAGCGACGTCTACCTCCTTTCCTACCTCGGTTCGTACAACATGGTACCTGAAGAAAAAGAAATGGTAAACGCTATAGGTTACTAGCTTGTATTTCCGGCTTTGTTAGCATTGTCTAAGTTATCGTGTTATTAGCCTTTCGCGATAGAAGGGTATAGTACGAAAATTGTATATTTTTCCAATTTGGACCAGCTATCACTGAGATAAGCTTTCATTAGTCCTAACCAATTCAACAACAAGTTTTATACTCAAAGGAAACTAGAAAGACCACTATTATAAGCATTTATATAAACGCGTATGGAGGATATCTTTCCAGAAATATTATTTTTACAAATGTTAAAATATTTATAATATACTCACTTCTAGTAAATTATGCATGGAATGCGGCATGTGAGGTAAGGTTGACTTGGTTGTTCCCGCCACCTCATGAGACGTTGTTCTTGATGTTCTTCTATCTCTTCTCCTTCCAGCTTTTCTATGAGCTGTGCTACTTCCCTTGCAGCTACCTCCTTTAACGCATTCAGAACTAGGAAAATCGTAGAGACCGTCTGAATCCGTAAAAGGTAGTTGTCGGCCATAAAACTGGGGGGAAAACCGTCCCAAGCCTGTCTTATCACTTAAAGGGCTTTCACTCCTCGAACTCACTGGGCTCAAAGGGCGACTGCAGTCTGAGAACAAAATTGGAGGTTTCAAACTGGCCTTTTCGTCTAAACCTCGTTCCACACTTATGCACTTTACAATAGTACACTTTGTGACTCCACTTGGTGAACATAATATAGGAAGCTCCTAGCGTTTCTTTTAAAGCGGTTAAATGCTCCATTTCTTTAGCGCTAGACGGTACATCGTCGACTCTTTCATCTGTACCTATTCCTTCATCGTTTGATTCTAATAATGGGTCATCCGATAGCGTTTCCGAATCGGATCGACCTCTTCTTCTTTCATTACCATTATCATTGGATGTTGCTGGACTTGAATTGGTTTTCATAAGCGGTCTCCTTCGGGTTTGAAAGCACGATGGACCTCCACCAGACCCCGGATCTTCCATTTCAGAGGGACAAAGAGGATTACTGGAACCACATCTAGATGGACCCGGACTGGCCATAGAGCTATACCCTGATGACGATAAATTAGATTCCGATGGAGCTCTTTCACCTCTCGCCGACATTGAGAATGGGCTTAAATAGCACATATTTCCTGTTGGAGGAGGAGGCCGGGGTGACATTGGCTCATCAGACTCTTCACTAGCGTTATACGTTACTGTTATTAACGGAGGCGGTTGGAAGTCTAAATGTGGGGGTGTCCGTCGTGGAGGTGGAGATCCTGGAGATGGTCGTTCTATCGTTAAAACTGGAACTCTGAGCGACGGTGGCGCTGGAGAAGGGGATGATAGCTCTCTCTCAGAATCTTGACTGTGAGTAAAACTAGGACTAGGTGAGTCAGTTACTTGTGTGGACGGTGTCGGTGTATCTGTGCACGAGACTGGCTGACGTAGCTGTAATGAATATTATATAATTAAAACAAATAAATTACCAATGATATATTTAAGTGATTTTTTTTACTAACCTTTAGCCGTAATCCTGAAGTTGGACGATCTCTTTCATCTAATTCATCTTCACTTGGTGATATACATGTAACTGTGGAATCACTTCTAATATCAGATTCCATTTTGACGCGAGGCATTCGCGGTGAAGGTAAAGGTGTTGGTAGAGGGGTTGGTAAGGGAGTTGGTAGGGGAGTGGGGAGTTCACGAATGGGGGAGAGACATTTATTAATACTACTAGGTACTTCGAGGAGAATGGAGGGTGGATGTAGTAGGTTACCTGACGGTGAGGGCTTGTGGGCGCTAAGAGGATCCACGACCTGCAAATGAAAATGTATAGAATAATTACGCTATAATAACAAGACGAATTTTAATGAATTTCGGTCATTTCTTTCAGGGCGAGTGTTAAAACGCGAAAAAGTAAACTTTTTAAGCTTAGCATTGGCAAAATCGTTAGATACTTACTTGTATTTCTATAGTACTGTTAGGTCTAATCGGTGAATCTGGAGCAAGAGAGGGGATGTGAGAGGAGGCGAGGGATAAGTCGTCAGCATCCACAGTATCGTCTTGAGGCGAAGAGGCGGTGGGGGTACTCGACGCTGAGATACCTCCAGATGGAGCTCTTGCGAGAGTAGACGATGAAAAATTACGAAACATTGCTAATATTGAATCAGCACTTGATATTTTTGGTTGTCTAAAATATAAAGGTATAAGTCATAATTATTTTTTTTACATCTTAAATATTTTTAATTAAATAATATTATTAAAAATAATACAATGACACTACATTTCCAATTCAATTTAGCAAGTATGCCTTGAGCTTAACTTACCTAGAATATTTCTTTAAGGTTGCATTCGTCAAATCGAGGCTAGACATTGAATCACTACCTTGGTTACTGGACGTGCTATGAGGTGACCTGACTTCCACTCCTGGCGACGGAGGAGTACTGGACGACTTAGTTTTAATCGTCCTATCTGCGATCACCGCCATAGGTATTGCTATTGTATTAACCATATCAACGTCAGAGCTAGAACTCATTTCCGCTGAAACTTTGTTAAGTAAACGAGCAAACGTGACTTTCTTCTCTAATTTTGGATCAGATATTTGTCTCATAGAAGGCGAAGTCGATGGTGAGGATCCCTCGCTAGCGAATGAAGTGTCTTTATTATCTACACCGTATTCTACAAATGCGGGTGCACTTTCTACCGTACTTAGTGTTCTTTTCTCCGACATCTGTATTAGTTCTCCCATTGTTATTTTTTTGGAGTGTTCGTTTGCTGGCGCCGGACTAATTAGCTGCTGTAAGATTTGTTTCTTTTCTGCAGCGTTTTTCTTTGTTGGTGTTGAATTATTACGTTTTTTGCGAGGCGACGGAGACCCTGTATGAAATATTAACAATGTCACATACGCCTTGTGAGCCACGTTTGGTACGAATCTACGAAATGTCAGTGATCGTTACTGGAAAGTTAGAACTATTAAATGATTTACAAAAATAATTTTAAAAAGTAAACAATTTATAAGGCTGTAACACTATCATGCCTTGAAAAAATATTTTTATTTAATATTTGTGCATCTAGTGGAAGCCAATTCTTTAGGATCAGTGCATTTAAAGTCAAGAAGTGTAAATTTAATGTGCCAATTGAAAATTTCATTTAAATCTTTATAAGGTGTTAAATTTTATTAAGTTATTTAGTTTGAAAATGGATGTGAAGATGAAATTGTATAATTATTTTCATATTATCAATGGATATGTTGAGATTTAATTTTTAAACAGGTTCAAAATACCCCCAAAACAGTTTCTAAAACATTATTATTATTAAAAAATAGCTATACAATTTTGAGGACAGAGTTTTGTGATATGGAGAAGTCTAATAAGAACATTAAATAGATATTAAACATAAACTCATACTTAACTTTACTCCAAAAGTAAACAAAAATGAGAAAAAAAGAATACATTGAAAACGGAATTAGCACAGAACAATGTCCAGAGCATGCTAAAGCAACATTCAGTTCAAGTACACGTCCAAGTTTTATATCGTCAATTATTTTTAATATAAAAAAAAATATTTAAACACGACATTTTGATTTAAATAAAAATCTTTACGGATTAATCGTGTATATTTTAATATTATATATTTTTGGAAACCCAACGTTTGGCAGACACTGCAGTAGTCTATACATAGACTACAAAGTCACCATAGACTACAAAATGTTTCAAACGTCTTTATCCAAAAAAATAATATTAAAATTTACGCGGCAAATCTAAATAAAGAATTGTATTTAAAACGTTATTTTAGTATAAAATTTTGTTATTTTAATAAAGAAAAGACTATTGACGATAGATAACTTGGTGATAGAATTTGGACGATCTAAAAAGGTGCTAACGAAGGAAGGAGCGTCTACTCAAGAGCTTTAAGTGACGATGCAATATCAAGAGGTGCATACAACATCGTATCGGTATCGGTAGAAAGAGCATTCCACAGTCATTCATATATATACAATTATACATATAGCGTACAACAAACAGTTAGCTAAGATACGCCGCGCGCTCCGCTGCGGTTGATGATGATTTACTGATTGATAAGTTGAATTGAAATGTTGATAGGTTTGATAATATAAGATACTATTTTTTTAATCTTTGTTTAGATTGTTATTTAATGAGATAAAACTGTGCTACAATATCAAATATATACATATAATACATACATATACATATTACAATAAGGAATAAACTAGAAGAAAGTTAGTAGAATGTTAGTTAAATTTGAAATATCTTTAAAATGATAATGTTAAAAAATGCTAATAATGAAATATATTTGATTATACTTGATAAAAGTACCTATCTATTTAATAAAATTAAATGAAGGAATTTAATTGAAAATGTGAAAAATAATTTCATAGCAAAAATCCAAAACTAGTCTAGGTAGACTTAGTCTTTGCTTTAGAAATTTGTAAAAGGCTTTAATAATTACATCGACATAACATATGCCAATCATAAGCCCAACAAAACCGGAAGTTATTTTAAATAAATAAAAAAAAAAAAACAAAAAAATGACAAGCAATGAGTCCGTAAGTCAGTGTGGGCGGAGAGCGCGGGGCGTCCACTAGCGCTCCAATCCTTACGTCCGGTCGTCTTTAACAGATCGTCCAAACTAAACGTGCGCGCGGTCCGCGGGCCCCCGTCACCGACGCCTTGCGGATACCCAGCCGCGTGAGCAGCGTGCGGTGCTCCGCCCTCGCTGTGGACAAACGCGACGTGAGTGCCGTAGGGCTCCGCCGGCGGCACCGCCCGGTACCCCCGCCTGCGCCCGCGCCCCCCCGCACCCGCGCCCGCTATACACGCAATGCGCAATTCGATCGCGAGCGCCCAGAAAACACAATTTATTTTTCAACTATGTTCATTGTTTTTTTTCTATATATTTATTATATTATAAAATCATCATATGAAGCTAAATTTTAAATAACAGATTAAAAATATTATTATTTAAATATTTTAAACTCTTTTATGCATATCTAGCTCCTTATGATAAAATTTACGCCAAAACATTTACAAAGAGATGTTTACTAGTTTTTAAAGATTTTATTACAAGTAGTAACTATTTATAACAAAGAGCTAATATGACAGTCATCGAGCAAAAGACATTCAATTGACAAATTCTTCCCGCCATTTATTAAGCTATGTCACATGTTAAGACTAATTCACACAATTGTTTTATCTTGAAATACTTTTTGTTACAACAACATATATTCTAAAATATCATCTATTTGTTAAAATTAAATTAAATCCTCTGGAATTCAAAAGGTATTCTGTCAATGATTAATTAAGTATTTGTACTTTATTATAATGATAATTTAATATTTTACCTATGGCTCTATTTTTTTAATTATTTCTTATTTTGGCAAAATTATTAAAAGCAAGCTAAAATAATTGTGTACTTTACGTGTGCCAGAAACTCTATCGTTATTTTATCGCACCAAAAAGTGGAAAATTTGTCGAATTCTAGTAAATGATCTCTGGAATTTTATAGATATATATGAAATATATATACAGCTATTACCACTATCAAGTACGTTAACAATCTTATCTTTTAGGCGATAAAGTTTATTATTTCTTCAATAAGTTGACCTACTGAAAGATTGAAAGCTGGCAAATAAAAAAATGAAGATTCCAAGATCTGAAAATTCAAGTCCAAGAGTTTCTGCCACCGTCAGACAACATAGAAAGAAATGAGACAAGAAGTGATAAAAAGACGCGCCTTACCCCAAACAGTGCGGAAACAATCTCAAAGCGATGTACGTTCTGTGATGACAAATCGATCAAAAAATCCACTGTGTACGTGAAAAGCTGTTCATAGAGTGCTTTATAATAATCGAAATTTCTAATTTCTTTCCGTGTTCGTTTCAAGCCTAAAGATTTGCCCTCCATGGTTGATAGATGGAATGGAAACTTACGTCTGGCGCACCGGTCTGCTTCCTCGGCGAGGAGTTTCTCTATTTTCTCAGGGAAATGTCTTTTTGCACACCAAATTAAACCGATAATGCCTAAAACTAGGAACACAGCGAAGAGTCCGAGCCAAAACGGTTCCTGCATCATTCTTGTTCCCAAACCAACGATGTTTGGGGTTGGATTTGGTATTTCGCATCTGGAATTATTTCAGGTTTTTTTTAAAAATGGGAGAGTGCAAAACATTATATTATACTTTTTCCTTGAATTAGACACTAGTGAGTGACATCTCGTTCCTCACTTTTAACGTTTCAGGCATTACACGTCAAGTGGCGGAACAGAGCAAGGGAAATAGGAATTCATTTTACCCATAAACGCTTCAAATTTTGACATAATAAAAACAATATATAAATCAACATTACAAACCTCTTCCCCTTCCACGAGGGGTTGCACTGGCACACGAACCCGCCGTCGCGCTCCACGCACGCGCCGCGGTGGTTGCAGGGCCGCGCCGCGCACGGACGCACGCGCTCCGCGCAGCGCCGCCCGCGCCAGCCGCGCGCGCACGCGCACGTGTACGCGCCCGACTCCGCCCCTCCACCCGCACCTCCCGCGACCAACAGCGAGCAGTTGCCGAACACGCAGGGTGACCGCTCGCAGGCAGTCACTAGGCAGAACGCTCCTGAAATTTATTGACATTTTTTTTATGTCTTCACGTTTCATCCCGCATATCTAATAGAATTATGCTTTACTTCTCGGTGTTTGGCACTTGTCAGTCTAACATCTCCTGAGGATGCCTCGTTGAGTGAAACACGTGTAGAGAGCATAGTGGTAGTGGTAGTGGTAGTTATATTTCGCATTGCTTACTGCACGCGCATTTATACGCGTAGGCGGGCGTCGCAATTCATTGCATAACTACTACTGCATAACGTAAGTAGCTAAATATTAATTCCTTTCTTACTTTATCTCGCACATGGCAGAGTAGGCAGAGGGAACTATAAGAAGCATAGAAAAAGAAAATCCATCTTCCCCGAATGGGAATCGAGCCTACAAGCCGTCGCGGTTAGACGCTAGTCGCTACGCCTCTCCGCCACTACGGTCCTCAATAATAATTAGTTTTAAAAAAAAAATCAGGGATTCCTTTCTCCCAAGCGGAGATCATTTGTATATTTGTAAATCTCACCAGTATAGTATCCTGTACACTGACAAAAGTTTCTAGTTTCATCCGCGGTACATTTGCCACCGTGCAGGCATGGATCCGGATAGCACGACTCTAGGTTAGTTTCATCTGGTAGAAGTAACACCTTGTTTCGGTAATCTGCGTCTGAAATATTTAATGATGTTATATTTTAAAAAATTCACAAATTAGTGACTTTTATGAAAAGAACATTTATTTTAGCCTTTTAGTATAATCCGCATATATCAAGCTAGGAAATGAGGACTTAATGTCAAAACACTCTATTCTTCCTTCTTTTTCGGTTGTGAGATTTATGCTGTTGCCCTACAGGCCTTGATTGCGAAAGCGTTTGGGAAAGTTAAGAGGTTATTTTATCCCTGAGAAGCTCTGTCATGTCTGCTTGAAAAGAGTCAAAAGTGGGAAAGTGGTCCTTTGCAAGACTCGACTCCTTTCATCCCAACTTCTAAGACATTGCGTGCCGAATATAGAAATTTAACATCAAGCTTTATCTTATTACCTGAGCAAGGAAATAAAACCAATTTACAATCTCATATAACAAATAGTCATATAAATAATTAAACAAAATCTAACTTATATGAACCAACTAACTCATCATAAAACTATACTAAGATGACTGAAAACTATTAATAAATAAATATATAGGACAAAACTCACCAGCAATAACTGCTACAGTGACATCAAGTCTCGGTGCCCTAGTACCAGCTCGTTGAGTGACCAACAGCGAGTGGAGATAAGACCTTACTACCAGAGGTGCTCCAACACTACTGGTACTCCCACTGCCATCATCTCTATCCGATACGTCACAAAGGATCCATTGGGTACCATTGTTATCTGTATAGCTGTCTCTTACCTGAAGATTTTGGAGGATTATTTTGAAGGAAATATCTTTAAAATTCTCGTACAATAATATATTAAAGTTGTAGCATTCGAGCTGTAATTAGCAATTTTAGTAGCGTTTATTGTAAAATGTTAATTTTTTGTATTAGTGTTACCCAATACTTCCCATGGATGCTACATCGAATGCCAAATGTCATGGCGCTGCGTAACTTTGCCTGTACACTGTCTACATCTTTGTAATTAAGTATATAGTAAACAAGAAACGGGATACTACTTTTCAAGTAATTTTTGTATACTTTACTAAATATTTTAAATGGCACAGAGGCGCAACGTCTGCCTGTAACGCGACGGTTTGTGGGTTCGATCTCCAATCGGGGAAGATGAATTTTGCTATTTCCATTTTCATCGCTCTGGCAAACTAGGCAAAGCACGGCGTTAAGTTCCGCCACTTAACACGTAATGCCTCGAAAAAGGCGGAAAGCGGGGACGGAGACAGCAGGAACTAAGCAACGGAGTGTCGTAACACTAGGTTCCCACGGTTCCTGCAGTTCCCTCTGCCTACCCTACCATGTGCGGGATAAAGCGAGAAGCTAAAAAAAAAAATCAAAATCTTAACTATTTGTATAAGGTATTTCTACAGACAGAAGAAGAAGCCGGATTTTCCGATTTCATCGTTAATGCAACAACATGCCAAACCTATCTAATACTAGCTGCCTGAACAGCGTAGAGTATACGAAATAGGGTTCTCAGTCTTTGATAAGTAGCCAGCATTACGTGGCTGCTTAGGAGGAGTCATCAGGGGCGTGGGAACTTTTGTTCATCATCTCTACACTCGCCTCGATCCAGCCGTTCCCCTCCCCGCAGGGCTCCCCCGCCCCCCGCGCCCCCGCCAGCGCGCTGCGCTCGAAGGCGGCCGACAGCGTGTGCCCGTGCGGCGCCAGCAGTCGTGTCGCAACCGTCGCACGAAGCGGACCTGCGCCGGGGAAGTTGGCCGGAGTCAGCTTGCCGCGCGCGCTTGCACCGAGTGACACCGTGTGGCTGATGTTTATATGCCATTCTGGAAATTGTTTTTCGCTTCAGGTTGTATCTTAATTATTGCTCCGTTTCTCGACATGGCATGTTATACTTACATAATATACTGCCAAAGAAATATTACGAGAGAATACATCGTTAATAGTAATAGAGACGACATAAAGAAGTTAAAAATAATACATTTACTCTATACACTTACCTGTTTGGAAATGAGCATAGAATCCCAATCCGGTTACGTTTTCACCAGTCTTGATCTTTAACCTCATCACGTCAGGAGTTGGACACAAACAGGCTGTTTGTCAAGATTTTTGAACTCAAAAACGGTCGGATCGGTTCACTTTGTGTATCTACTTGAATCTCTATGTAATTATCATCTGGTATTGATTCTGACACATTGATGGGGACGCCGTTTCGGAACATTCCATAGCCGAAATCGAAGAAGCTGATGTTTAGAAATACACGTTTACCTGTTAATATGAAACAACAAACACAATATGTTAGTCTAATTTTGTGGCAAGAATATATGAATGGATTCGACATTTAGTGAGTCTACCCGTGACTGCACCTCACGGAATATACTGTACTGTCTTCAAATTTCAGGAAATTTAAACAAGTACGAGGTTTAAAATTAGTCAAAATTGTAAAAACAATGTTGTTTTTCACTTGACACACTTTAAACTGAATTTGAATTTGAATTTCACGTTCTTTCGTTTTTCTTTTTAATATATCTTAATATTACTCTTCTTTCCACCTGGAATCAATATAGATTTGGTTTCTAGAGAGAAGAATTGGATAAAGCCTATACACATACCAGTAGGAGCAAATATATCTATAGTGCAGTCGAGATCGGGCAGAAGGAAGTGTGGGTAGTTTGGACTTTGCAATACTCCTTCCTTCGACGTGAACGTCTGCGACGGACACCCTGACAGCTCCACCGCCTTCCAGTTCACCAGAAACCCCGATCCTTGGGCGCTGGCAAAAAGTTAAAGCACTTGTACTATTTTCTAGTTGCATTTAGCACTTAATTGCATAATTACTACTGCTTAGCGGAAGTAACTACATATAAATCCTAATCCTTTCTTAGTTAGGATGGACTTCCGCGAAGTAAAGCCTGATTCTATTAGATATTTTCTACTTTTCTGCTCGTGTCTTTATTAATAATTATAGTCTTTACATGAATTAGTTTTCTCTGACAAAACCGCTAGGGATAAAGCTTGAAGCTGTGTCTGTACGTATGTATGTATATGGTTTAAAATGTTAAGACCTAAATGGTTTAAAGGTGAAGTTTTATGGTAAAGTACCCAAAATGGTCTAGTATCCACCAAGCTATTCTGCATAGGTAAAAACGACTTACCTTCTTCTATTCCTACGCTTAAGATTACATATAATAAATGAAGTTAACATATTTCGATTACTTATAAGTACATCTTATTAAACAGATACACAAACCAATTAAAATTTTTCTTTATAATTTTTGGTTGACGAGTTTTTGGGTTCAATTCCTATATGGGGAAGATAGATTATTTCATATCTATTTTCTCTTCTCCGCTGTGGCAACTGGGCAATTGCGGCGTTGAGTTACACCATTCAACACGCAATGCCTCGAAAAGGTGAACTAGGGTGAACGGAGTATCTTAACACTAGGTTCCCAAGGTTTCCCTCCGCTATAAGTGGAATTTTTTATAGCTTCACGCTTTATCTCGCACCTTAAGAATTAAATTCGTGAAATTAGTATAAAAAATTCATACTTATAATCAGAATGAAAATGTAGTATAGCCTCGTCCCCCGTCGCCACCCATCGTGTCTCTCCGACGGATCCACAGTATCTAGATGATTTTGTACTTGTTTTACGATCACGTAACTGTAAACGTAATTAATTATATATTTTATTATTATAGTAGTATAAGTTAGTTGCAGTAATGATTTCTAAAGAAATCTATTTTTCTTCGTTTGTGCTGGCAAAAGAAAGAGAGAGTTTCGACCCTCAACACTTTCAAACGACGCAAATGAAAAGTGTCTTAACACTAGGAACCTAGAATCTCTGGATATTCTGCTATATTTTATAATATTACGCTAATTTACTCTAACACACAAAGTAATATTTGCAGTTGGTATTTATTTATCGCATAGTAACTTTTCTAGCCTTGTTTTTGGAAAATGGAGAACACTTTAGATATATATTATGTTTGTAACTTTATAAAGAAAAGAACAACTACAGAGTGTTTTTTGTCGGTTTTCAATTAATTCGGCGTTTTAAAAAAGTGCTAGAACAATTTTATGTGTATTTTAAATTTGATTTTCATTACATAAATATTTGTGAACAGTGGGGAATAATGGAACCTTTGAGTCATCTTTGGTTACAATTTTGATTTATAAAATTAAACACTTTTGTATAGAAAACGTTTCGGTAGGTAAATAATATACACGTCTGTTGCGTAGGAGCTATATTTCCGACTGCGTACATAACATAATGGCGGATACAACCGCTCATTCTTCATTATTATAAATATACCCACATAACATCCCTCCACCAGTAGTTTAAAATAACTATAATTAATTACAATTTAGGTATATAATAATAGAATAGTAACTTATAACAAAACATTCAAAAGTACTTTTTATAATCTATAAGTTTCCGTGGTCTTTGGAGTCGAGGGGGAGGTTCTTCAAGCTGCTTTGGAGGAAGGTTATCCGCAGACGAAGAAGCCGCATCGCTGGCACCCTCATCTGCAGGTCGTGGAATGGGTAGCGTCAATTCCGTGTCTTGGCAATCATCCCAAACCTCCACATCACCGCTGGTGTTTCCCTTGATAACGATTGGCGGCAGAGACTCTTTATCGTTCTGATCGTTACTAACGGGACTAACATTAGAGATAGCTTCTGCGGATCTGTTTGCCGACATCACAATACCTTCCTCCCCCTTACACTGATACATTTGATTTTTGTGTCTCTTAACAATACGACCAATATCTTTTAATTTCACTAAATAAGTTGATTTACCAAGAACCTTTACAATTGTCCCTAATGACCAGTAACTGTTTTGTTTACAATAAGTTTTTACTCTAACCACGTCATTCACTGAGAAATCTAGTTTACGTTTACCACTGTATGAATTAATCTGTGAACACTGATTTTTATTTACAATTTCTTTTAGCTTAGGGTCGGATAACGAAGGCAATGACGAAGGTTTTAAAAGATCTAATCTACACCGCAAGTTTTTACCAAAAAGAACCTCAGCAGGTGAACGATTTGTGGTAGAATGAACGGAATTTCTATAATTGAATAAAAATTCATTTAATTTAATATTAATGTCCTTCTTTTGCAAACCAGACAAAACTATTGCTTTCAACCCTTTTTTAATAATTTTTACGTAACTTTCTGCCTGTCCGTTACTCGCAGGATGATAACTTGGAGATGTTAAATGAGTAATGCCATTAATTTTACAGAAGTCTTGAAATTCCGTAGAAGTGAACGATGTCCCATTGTCACTACAAATGGTGTGGAATAATCCAAATCTCGACATTAGTTCGCATAATTTTTCTATTATTATTTTAGATCCATATCCTGAACTTACATCGAAAACTTCAACCCACTTTGAATATGCATCTACAACCACGAAATATACTTTATTATTTAACGGGCCCAAAAAATCGACGTGTACCCTATACCACGGCTCCGGTGGGTACGGCCACGGCGTGAGCGGCGCGCGGCGCGGCGCGGCGCGGAGCTGTGTGCAGACGCCGCACGCGCCGACAGCGCGCTCGAGGTCCGCACACATACCCGGCCACCAAAAACGTGAACGCGCCGACGCCTTCATTTTTGCAACGCCTAAGTGACCGCAGTGTAATTCATTAATAATATCTTGTTTCAAACTTTTAGGAACTATTAATTTAGAACCTCTCATAAGACATCCATTTTCTACGGCAAGCTCAGACCTACAATGATAATAAGCGCGAATATTTTTATCGGTAATTTTATTGGGCCATTTGTTTAACACAAAATAAACAATTCGAGACAAAAGGCCGTCCGCCTCGGTCGCCTGCCGAACGTCGACTAACGATACAGGCATTGAATTTACATTCCAAACAAAATTGACATAAGACGCATTATCCAGTGTACAAGGTGTGTTGTTTTCATTGTATTTTTTACATAACGGTGCAGGGTCATTAGTCATAGATCGACTTAGATAATCAGCTGAGTTATGCGAACTGCTTACATATTCAATAATGTAATTATACGCCGATAAAAATAATGCGTATCTTTGAAGTCTATTAGCCGAAACCTCGGGTATACCCTTGTTTGGTTTAAAAATTGATAGAAGAGGTTTATGGTCCGTTCTTAGTATAAAAGGATCTGCTCTGCCATATAAATACTGGTGAAATTTTCGTACCCCGAAAATAATAGCTGTGGCCTCTTTTTGAATTTGACTATACTGCTTTTCTGCAGCTGACAAAGAACGTGAAACGTAAGAAATGGGCCTTTCAATATCACCTTCCTCGATTTGAGACAGAATTGCCCCGAGACCGAATGGGGACGCGTCTACCGTGAGAATAATCTTTGCTTCGTAATTAAAATGTGCTAATGTATTATCCGAAGCCAGCTGTTTTTTAATATATTCAAACGCATCATCATGATGTTGTTCCCATCTCCATTGCACTTTTTTTTTCAATAACTCGTGCAATGGACACAAAATCGTTGACGCATTTTTAATAAACCCCCTGTAATAGTTTACTAACCCTAAAAACGATTTTAACTCTGTTATGTTTGTAGGCTTTTTTGCTGCTAAAATTGATTTAACTTTTTCTGGTGACTTATGCAATCCGTATTTATCAATAACGAACCCTAAATATGATACGGAATTTTGAAAGAAGTTACATTTATTTTGTTTTAATACTAGCCCAGCGTCTTCTAACCTGCTAAATACCTCTTTCAATCTGCTCATATGCTCTTCCCGAGTCTTGCCGGTTATCAGAATGTCGTCTAAGAATTGAAGAACGCCATCAATACCTGAAAGTATTTTTTCGAGCGTTCTCTGAAATATAGCAGGTGCGCTTGCTAAACCAAAGACTAGTCGCGTATATTTATATAGACCTTTATGCGTGTTAATACATGTGAGAAGTTGTGACTTTTTATTAAGTTTTAATTGAAAATACGCTGAAGATAAATCAAGCGTGCTGAACTGAACTCCTCCGTGCAACTTAGAAAAAAGTTCTTCTATACGCGGCAACGGATATTTTTCTATCACAAGTTGCTTATTAATAGTCGCCGAATAATCAGCACAGATGCGAAGTTCCCCACTATGTTTTAAAACGGGCACTATTGGGCTTGCGTAATCAGAATAAGCTGTGGGCTCGATTATACCTAAAGACAACAGCCTGTTAATTTCGTTTTCGATTTTTTCCCGAAGCGCAAACGGAACAGGCCTCGCTTTACAAAATATGGGTTTCGAATCAGGTTTTAAATTTAGTTCTATTTCGACATCTTTACAGCACCCTAAGGACTCAGAAAATAGCCGCGGGTAACTACTTATTAAATCTTCTACATTCAAAACACTTTCACACATATTAATAGGACATATTTGTAAATTAAATTTTTGAATAAAATCGCGACCTAATAAGGGCGGGCCACCATTTTTAACAACAAAAACATCTAAATATTTCTTTTTACCATTAAATAAAAATGGCAAAGATAGCATGCCTAAGCAGTTAATTGTAGTTCCATTATAGCTTTTTAAAATCTTATTATTATACTTTAACAAGTGCCTTTTAAAATACGTGTTGTACGTGGTTTCAGAAATAGCTGTTACCGCAGAACCTGTATCTACTTCGAATTTTAATAAGACATTGTCTACCACAATCGCCTCAAGCATCGGTTCACCCCTATAAGTACGGATATTGAAGAGTGATATCTTACCATCATCGCCATTGCTATAGTCATCCGAACCATAGGCTATAAAATTATTACTTAGCCGTTTCGAGCAAACACGTATCAAATGCCCTTTAGCTCCACACTTCCTACAAATATAATTTTTATATTTGCACGTCTCACTTATATGACCGTTATAGCCACACACTTCACACTTTTTTGCTGTATTTGAACGATGCGAAGATTTCTCGCTCTGTTCAGGATCACGACGAGTTGACCAAGATCCGGACCGCGCCGCCATCTTGTGTACGTCGAGACAATGGGGCACGCCCAGCGCCGGACTAGCCAGCACTACCGCCTGACGCGCACCTTCTCTTGCACAACGAACGCTTTCTGCTAGTTGCAAAGCCTTTTCCAACGAGAGGTCCTCCAAGGGCTCACTAAACAGTCGGTCTCGCTCAGCACCAACCGTCATGCCCAACACAAAGCGATCACGTAACGCTTCGTTAAGCGACGTCGCCGTGAACCCGCAGTCCATGGCTAACCCGCGTACGCGAGCAGCCCACTCCGCCATCGATTCATTAGGACTTTGAACGGCACTATGAAATTTATACCGCTCGGCAAAACTGCATTTCTTTGTCTTGAAGTGCGCATCCAATAAGCCGGTTACTTCGAAATATGACAGTGAACCCACTTCTTTCGGTAAAGCTAAGTCCCTTACGAGCCGGTAAGTAGTTTCAGCTAAGCTACTTAACAATATAGCACGTCGCTTCGCACCAGATTTGTCCGCCACGTCGTCGATGTCGTTGGCAAGAAACCATTGTTCTAACCGATCTTTATATAAACACCATTCTTGTGTTTCGTGATTAAACACGCTTAATAGTCCAACTGACACTTTAGACATATTGCACGCGTAAAGTTCCCTCGTCGCCACTGTTATTTCGGTAGGTAAATAATATACACGTCTGTTGCGTAGGAGCTATATTTCCGACTGCGTACATAATGGCGGATACAACCGCTCATTCTTCATTATTATAAATATACCCACATAACAGAAACTTTTCTCGCCTTGTTTTTGAAAAATCGAGAACACTTTAGATATATATTATGTTTGTAACTTTATAAAGAAAAGAACAACTATAAAGTGTTTTTTGTCGGTTTTCAATTAATTCGGCGTTTTAAAAAAATGCTAGAGCAATTTTATGTATATTTTAAATTTGATTTTCATTACATAAATATTTGTGAACAGTGGGGAATAATGGAACCTTTGAGTCATCTTTGGTTACAATTTTGATTTATAAAATTAAACACTTTTGTACATACCTCAATAAAGTCATATAGACAATCGTTTTGATATTCTAAATCAATGGTCTGGAATACAAATACAAGTCTAGTATCTGGTGGACCTTTCACATGGACCCAGTAGTCCAGATCGTTGTCATAGACACCTGGATAGTTTGGACTCTTTAACACTCCTGTAAAAAATAGAATGATTATATAAATTCAATATAAACACGACGAAATTAATGATATTTTAACTTTTTTAGCTTAACCACCATTTTTTAGCTTAACGAATGTTTTAAGGAAGTATTTGCGTAAGTGCAATAGTTCTACTTGTTAAATATAACGGAAATGTACAAAGCTTAAAATGTTGAGGCCATTTACATTAATTTCATGTTCGAATGGGCAAAGATGACGTTAAGTTGAGATAAGTATGCAATACGTTATGCAAGTGGTAAGAGAAGCAGATCTCGAGAAGTTGTTCCCCTTACGAATGATAAAGGAGGAGAACTAAAAAGTACGATAATCCTCCAAGGAACATATATGAACAGGTTAATGACGGTGAACGAGAAGAAAAAGGTATGCAGAGGGCATGAAGAGAGGGAGGCATGAAGCGTGAAGCTATTATACAAATAAAAATTAATCTTTCTATACATTATACCATGGGAATATATTCTGTCTCACCTGAGAGCCCCTCAACAGTTGTATTTCTTAGAACGTGTTCGGAAACAAGACGCCTCTTGCACACGTAACCGCCCGTCGATGAACATTTATGCAACGTCCAGTACAAGCCGCTTGGTTGAGATGGTACCGGTGATGTCTTCCACTATAATATATGCAATTAATCATTTGAATTTTAATTATTTATTTCTGATATGATGATGAAATAAATATAGTAAATAAAATAATGTCAGTTTTATTATTTATTTAATTAATTTAAGTTGGAGTGTTGTTGCGTGGAACAGCCTGTCTGTAAGCGCCATGGTTACTGACATGATTAGTTGATATGTACGTGTAAAAATTATTTTATAATAATTAATATTATAACTCCCCTATGACAGAGAACATTGCGTCGTTGAGTTCAGTAGCTTTGTGCGGCAATGTCCTAAAAATTATGCGGAAGCCTCACACTTTTTCCTTAATCTATTGATTTAGGAAAAAGTGTGAGGCTGTTTTTTTAAATCTCAGTCTAACAATGTGTATTTACTTCAGTTATCACAAGGCAAATGTGATTTTTTTCTTCGACAGTCACTCTTTTGCTATTGTATGTTGTATGTAACTTGAATCCCAATACGAAAACCTGTGTAGTTTTGCTTACATTTAATAAAGACGGGTTTTATTCGAATGAGGTTTTATCCAACACCATACGCGTGCATAAAGGTGGGCGCATTTTGCTTCATTATTTAAAGTATACTATCGGGTTTCCCGCATACATGCGCTGCGTTTTGTTAGGATTCACATTTTAGTGATGGTAAAGTTAAAAATCTTTTTTGTTAAAAGTCATGTGACAAGTGTCAAGCAAATCTGATTAGCCAACATGTAGAATTTGTTTAATCAATTACACTGTTAAAATTGAAACATCGACAATATTTTCCATAAAATCGATATCTTTAAAATGGTGCCAAATGTAAAATTCAAGCGAGGTCAAAACTCGCCTTACTCACTTAGAAAGGCGAGTTTCCACAATGAAAATGCTTCCAAAAATAATATCTAATAATTAAAACTTCCTAATAAAGCGCACACATACCTGCACTCCCAGGCACGTTTCATAATTTTCCTCAGTATCATTGTATGGTGGCCACGCGTGGTAATCTACAGTGGTACCATCTACCCAGGTAAGCTCAGCGTTGTCGTCCAAATGACCACCTAACCAGTAGACGGAGCCTGCGCTGTAGTCACTACTCTGCCGTATGCCTGTTACTATAAAATGCTCTTCTTCCGGAGTGTGGACGGATGAGAGATGCATGTTTAGTCCTTCACAAACCTGGAAATGTAAGTGTTTTTTAAATTTTTTTCTTATATCAGTACTTTAGAGTTGATGTATATTGATTACTATCAATCCTTTAAAATATAAATTTCAATTATTTTTACAGTTTACAGGTTTATCCTGCACATAAGGGTAAAAGGAAGCCGTAAACATAAGAAATCTTGTGTTAAGATACTGCGTTCCTTATTTTTCCACCTTTTGAGATATTGCGTGTAGTGTGGCGGAACAAAATGAAGCGATGGCAAAAGCCCTACTACTGCACAGAATGACCGATATTAACAGAACGAACGGTGCATTAATTGCGTTGTTGAGATGACAGAACGTGATCCTAGTTGCGTGCTTGGCCGTATACAATGCTGTTTCTGGTGCCGACGCTGTTATGCTGAAGAAGTATGAAAGGTATGCTGAAGAAGAATGAAGAATGCTGTGGAAATATGATTTCTTCAGATGATATGCTGAGTCAGCTTAGCTGACTGAATACGAAACGAAGAGACTGATAGGTACCGTAAGTGTAAGGATATAACAGTTAGTGGTAAGAGAGGTAAGGGAAGACCTCAATTTACTTTCGATAACACAGTATCAAAGATACTGGAGTCACGTAAAAAGCATGAGGACCACCCAAAGAGAATGTATGAAGAGGCTGATGAACGAGAACAAGGTTTTAACCAACCAACAACCTAATTTTAACCAGTGTATTTTTTTTTTAAATCATTATATACGGAATATAATAATACTACAAGGCGCAGTGGTAGAGCATAGAAGTGAAAGCAATAGTTGTTCGATTCTTTCATATGGAGTATGATTTATTTTTACATGCATTATATCTTAAAATTCAGCGGGAAATAACGCGAGGACATTTTTTTTTGACAATCTTTGCTTATCCCGATATTCTAACTGAACTGAACTGAAATGAGCCACGACGGTATTATTTAAAAATTTTATATCAAATAAATGTTCTTTAAGTAAGTAAGTGTTTTACTGATGAATAAAAAATCAGTAGTAATATATAGTATGAAGTATTCCAAATCAATATGAGAGCATTACAAAAGATAAAGACTCATAAATAAAGCAACGTTTCATCATAAGCCAGCATTTTCCATTTACATTGAAATTCTTCAGAATATTGAAGCAGCGTATTTCTATCGACGTCGACACCTAGAATAATGTTACGGTGTGCTCGTTTCTGCGTCAATTTATTATGAATAATTTGTTTTAAAATATTTAATTTTTCAGATCTTTTAAGTAAAATATTTTTTTACAGTTTTTTCAAAGTCTTATTTCACAGTAATAAAAAAAAATAATTATATATACTAGATGGTTTCATGATCGCAGGTTCCAATCCCAATACATTAAAATTGTTATACATTTCCTAAAAAAGCATTAAGCCTGTATGAAGACTATTTAAGACCTAATGTTAAAACACTTTGTTCGTCTTTCTCTTTGTTCTATTCCTATACGATTTAGACCTTGAGTGGAAATTGATCCCAAACGTATTCCAATATATTTTTTAAAGTTATTACCCTTACTATTGCTTACCCTGCTAAGATCGGGATAATGCGTGAAGCTGTGTAGGAATTCCGAGTACATAGACAGAACTTGGTATTAAAACACTGATTTTTCGAGCACTATGGTGCAATTTAACGGAACGCTTTGTCTTTTAACGTTACCAAGAAAATAAAATCAATTTTCCCAATTGGGAATCGAATCCACTACTGTCGCAATTACCGCCAGATATATACCGCTACGCCACAACCGCCTCGTGACATATTAATATGTATTGCAATATAAAAAGTGAAGCTTACTTAGTAATAAGCTATATGACTGTCATTAACTAAATCGCTTTCAGATGATGCTTTATATGTATATCACAGTATTCAAAAGGAAACCAGAAAGTTTCATACAAAAGATATTTAAGTGTGTCCCATTATCCGAATAAAGAGCACAGTATACAATACGTTGGTAAGATACAGTTGTCTACCGAGTTTTATCTAGCGAGAGAGTATTTCTATGAAATGTTTTCATCGGGATGCTGGGACCAAGTAGTTTTGTTTGGATATACTGCTTCAGCTTATTTGTTTAGTATATTGCAATAGGAGAATTATGTTATTTTATTTTTTTTGTATATTCGAACATGCGAGTATATATAGTGACATTGTTATTCGATTTTTTCCGTCAAAGTATTCATAATTTTATAATTAAAAGAAGTTAAATATCACCAAAGACATACATAGTCACTTATGTGATAACAATAAGTAAAAATAGTAATCTCTTACAACTTATGTCTCGTATAATTTAATCTCTTACAAAAATATTACAAGCGTAAACAAGCAGAGGCGCAACGTCTGCCTGCAACGCGACGGTTTCTGGGTTCGAGTCCCAGTCGGGGAAGATGGATTTTTCTATTTACATTTTCTTCGCTCTGGTAAACTAGGCAAAGCGCGGCGTTGAGTTCCGCCACTCAACACGCAATGCCTCGAAAAAGGCGAAAAGCGGGGACCGGAGGGTCTTAACACTAGGTTCCCTCGGTTCCTGTGGTTCCCTCTGCCTACCCTGCCATGTGCGGGATAAAGCGTGAAGCTACAAAAAATGTAATAAATTCTTTTTTAAACGTATAAAATTAGTCAACATTTTTAATAAATAGCAAGCTAAAAATAATAGATAGTCAGCTGAAAATTTGTGCCAGAATCCAAACTGACAAAATGTTTTACTTACTGTAACATAATACACATATATTGTACATTTGATATAACTTGTATATTTATTAATCGATTGAACTAAAATGACAAATACTAAAGTACAATAGCAGAAATTGGCCACCACTCAACACGCAATGCCTCGAAAAAGGCGAAAAGCGGGGACGGAGAAAGCAGGTACTAAGCAACGGAGTGTCTTAACACTAGGTTCATATAGTTCCTGCAGTTCCCTCTGCCTACACTGCCATATGCGGGATAAAGCGTGGATTTAAATCAGTTGTTGTTAAAGGTTTTCTCATATATGTCCTATGTACAGACAGCTATCAGTCACATTTTTATTATACGTAAAGATAAACACAGCTGAAGTAGATATTAGGAGATATGATCATAGCCGCTTAAATATATATTAGGTATATTACGGATTGTACCCATCGTGACGCCGACAGCGATTGTTGTGGATTCAGTTTCCACTGAACCTCGAGAAATAAGCTATTTTCATTACCCTAATATGACAAAGTGCGGCGTTCAACTCCGCCGCTCAACGTCTAATATCTTGGAATATTTATTTTACTGTTTTTTCATATTTTTCATAAAAAAATCTTATTTTCTCAGAAAATACAACGCGATTTTCAACTGGCTTTTTAAAAATGTATTGAAAGTTTTATTTGAAAAATGTCACTAGAGATGCATCTCAATTATGAATTTAAAATAAAAAATTCAGCGACAAATATGAATCGCTATAAAAGACATAATATTTACTTTATATTTTTTTTAAATTAAACCTAACACAGTTATCAAGTCACAATATATCAAACATTATATATTTTAGTAACAGCTCTAATAAATAGAAATTTCTTGTAAAAAATTAACTTTTAGCCTCTATAAGGACTTACTTGTTCGCTAATTTTAGACAGTTTAGGTCCTTTTGGTTCTAATTTATCTAAGTCAAGAAGGAAAAAGGTAGGTTTCATTTCACAATTTATCGTGCATATAGCAGTATGAAGAGAACCTAGCGTTCCGAAAGTTCATTTATTTTTACCACCCAAATTTGAAACATTGCATTGAACTGATTCGTTTGAAGCGATAATTTGTAGTCCCGAGTGGAGAAATCGAAATTAGTCATTCACTTTAGTAAGAAATTTATCGAAACTCGCCAAGTTCTTTCAACCAACATGTAAAGAAGTTATTATTAGCAGTTGAATCAAGAATTGGCTGCTGAATAAGCATATATGACCAGAATATCATTACTGCATTGGAGCTCTAACCTTCGATAACCTGGACCCTTGTTTGACATTTAGAAGATTGTTGTTATATTTTTTTAAGGCATTGAGAGTTAAAAGGCGGAATTCAACGCTGTGTTTGCCTGGTTTTTTTTATGTTTTTATTATGTTTATGAAAATCAAGCAAAGCGCGGCGTTGAGTTCCGCCACTCAGCACGCAATGCCTCGAAATAGGCGGAAAGCGGGGACGAAAGAAGCAGGGGCTAAGCAACGGAGTATCTTAACACTATGTTCCTATGGTTTCTGCAGTACCCTCGGCCTACCCTGCAATATGCGGAATAAAGCGTGAAGCTATATAAATTCTTTATGTATATATTTGGAATAAAAGTTAAATTGCTCCAATAAAGTAGTATATACTAGATTTTAGTTTACTTGTTCCTTTAAAAATGCAGACGAGCGTGAGGATGAATAAAAATAAAGCTTATAAAGAGTACGAAGTCAGAAATTTCGGAAACAACGTCAAAAGTAATCGAATAACGCTCGTTACATTAATGGACTATGTTTCGAAGTAATTGGATCATATTTATCGTTTAACAGCTTTAATTTTTGGAAACTTCTGTTGAAACTAAACAATTATTTTGACGTGACAACGTCTTAAATTAGGTTGCGGCTCGGAGTCACATATGAAAAAGGTAACGTAACGATGTGTCAACTGTCACCGAACTATGATCGGTCCGCCGCGCGTATCACTTGTTTTAATCATAGCAGTGCAAAGAGAACCTAGTATCAAGATGCTGATTTCTTCATTTTACGCGAGACCTTAAGATAATATGTTAGGTGGCAGAACTCAACGCCGATCTCTGAAGTAGTGTCTATAATAGTATAGAATGTATTTATAGTCATAGTTTTTAAAAATAATACGTAATCCACTTTGTTTTCTTGATATAGAGTAAGCGAGCTAGGCCAAAAATGGAAGACAGAACTTCTTACTAAACAAGAAAATTAATAAAATAATAGATGAAAAGTAAGTAAAAGTAAGTTAATAAGTTCTTTGATTTTCGCTTTTTTTTATACATTTTAAATAAAACAATTTAAACGGATTTATCGCGTATATTAGCATTTTTTGTGAAACCCGACCAGTCTACCCGTGACCACGGAGTACTGCAAAGAGTTCGAAACGACGGTTTTCACAAAAAATACTAATATACGCCATAAATCATAACAAATAAAAGTTAATCTTATTATCATTGGCACAAATTGTAATGACTTTAAATTTATAAAAATTAGTATGTAGTTATGTAGTTATAATATTGTACTGTTATAAGCTAACCTGTTTTGCAGTGGTCCACGACGCCTGAGGGTATCCCGAGAACAGATAGCAGTAGCCGTTGAACAGAATCTGCTTTACGTCCATACAAGACTGTGCTGTTGAAGAAAACAAAAATTTTTAGAACAAAATTTTATATTTATGTTGATTGATAGCGTAAATGGATTATTTTGGCACAATTGAGGAGTAACTTCAATTCCTACTCAAAAGAATTATTATATTAAAAATTTTTATTTGGTATGTACAATAAACTATATTTAGCCAAAAATGAATATATATATATATATATATATATATATATATATATATATATATATATATATATATATATATATATATATATATATATATATATATATATATATATATATATATATATATATATATATATATATATATATATATATATATATATATATATATATATATATATATATATATATATATATATATATATATATATATATATATATATATATATATATATATATATATATATATATATAAAAGAAGATTTTAGTTCAAACAGTGATAATAATTAATAATCGTTTCTTTAACTATTTCTTTCCTGTGTTCTACATATAGCAGTAGAGGCCAAGGAGCTAGTTCCAAAAGCTGCAAATTTTTATTTTTTGTGAAATGAAAATGACTCATTAACCCTAGTCATATTTAGACTGTGTTCCAACGTACTATGACGACCTCAACCTTAAATAAAAGCATTAAAAAAATATGCATTTCATTCTTATTGAGAGTCTTAAGACAAAAATACTGAATCCATTTTATCATTTAAGACAACATTAAAACCAAATGTTGATTCTTGAAGCCCGCTCTCGCTTCCACTTCCGCCCCCGCTCCCGCTCGAGAGCACTAAAAACGTTTCCTCATGAATAATGTGACCACGCTTTGTGGCATACAAAGGGATATTGAAATGGGAGATTTTATTTTTGTGACAGTTCGGACAAAGAGCTTCTGTGCTTTGCTGTAATATCGTGAAATAAAAGTATTAATGCGAGTGTGTTTTAAAGCAGGGACTAAGCCACGGAGTGTCTTAACACTAATTTCATGTGGTTCAGTGCAGTTCCCTCCAGTACTACCCTGCAGTATGCGGGATAAAAAGTGAAGCTAATATATATATTATGGTGATGATGATGACGTACATAAATATATTATTATTTTAATTGAATTGAATTTTGAGGTTCCATTAACACTTTTCGCTCTTGTTTAGGGTTGAACGTTTCGGCTGAATAGAACTAAATGCGATTTCGACATTCGCGAATGCGAATGCGAATATTCAGTAATTATTTAAAATTGGCGCCAATTATTTCAAGATGGCATTTGGAGTGTACGTTGCCTCGTTACATAGAAACTTTTACTCCCTTTTTACTCCCGTTAAGGCAGAATTTCCAAAAATCCTTATTGTGTCAATTCTTAATTTCTAACGAAATAGCCAGCCATAAAAAGCAATTTTAATCGAATTTGCTTCAAAACTGATGGAGTTTCATACAAACTTACCCTCACCTTCCCTTTTTGACCCCCTTAAAGAACGAATTTCAAAAAAAAAATAGTCTGTGTGTTAGCGAGGACTAATAACATGACTTATAACGTTCCTGAGATTAGCGTGTGCAAACAAACAAAACTTTCAAACATACAAACAGAGAACATTTGTTTTCGAATTTTTACTCATTTTTCATTTCTTAATAACCCTACATATTTTGCTTTGTAAAAATATTTAATGTACAGACACGATTTTATTACTGTTTTATTAAGAGAATAGAGATGATAATATAATAATAATCAAACAAATAGTTTGATTATTATTATATTATCATTTTTGTTTATGTAGATGGTTATATAACATTGAAAACCTAAGTAAGAAGTGATAAAACTTTTTTAGAAGAGGAAGAATTTGCTTTTGGTTGTTTATAGTGCAATAAATAAATTGTTTCATGAGATATAATGAAGACTGATAATGTGATTACGAAGTTAGGTTGTTTATTACACTAAAAATAGTATATTTTTTGTATAATAAAAACAAAAAATAAAATGATTTCTACACTAATAACGTGATAATACGTCAAAGTTTTATTTTTCTAACGTTCAATATTCGCAAAATATTCGCATAAATTATTGCGAATGCGAATGTGAATGCGAATGCGAATATTCGTCATATATACAAATACATATATATATATATATATATATATATATATATATATATATATATATATATATATATATATATATATATATATATATATATATATATATATATATATATATATATATATATATATCCTAATTGTACTACACATATTGTTTTTGTTAATTAAAAACAAAGTGCAAAGTTGCACTAAGCGTATAATCCACGTAGTTTGAAGTATAAGTTAATTATAGAGTTCAAAGTTTGAACATTGATCGTGCCAACACTCTGTCTATGTCGATCTTGTGTATGCGTTGATTTAGAAATTAAGTTTACTTAGCATTATTCAATTGAATTCATATATTATTTGAATTGAATTGAATTCATATTATAATTGAGAGCTCTCTCTCTCTTTTTTACTCTCCTCGCTATGAAAAAACGAGCGTAACGTTTCGCCCGTAAGTAAAGATTTTTTTCCTTAATCAAGACTAAGATTCCGATAAATAAAATAAAAAAATTTAAACGGATTACTCGTGTTTATTGACATTTTTTGGAAAGCCGACGTTTCAAACACTTTGCAGTAGTCTGTCTACTCGTCAGATTTCCAAGAATTTATAATAAACTCGATTAATCCGTTTAAATTGTTTCATTTAAAATCGCGAAAATCAAAGATGTTATTACAATAAATTGTTTTGTAATTAATTAAATTCCATTCTAAAGCAGAAAATTATTAATAAGTGAATATAATATGATTGTATATTAGGTTAATTAATATTTAGTCTCAAACATAACGAAGAGCGTGGTCTTGTTACTTATGAATAAACCGTTCTGCGGACGAGGCGCCTTTCATACGTCTTTCAAACAAGCACACCCAAGCATTAACTCAATGTAACTTACTATAGCTGTACGATATTTATGAAAGCTGATATTTTAGAAATATGCTAAGAAGATGCGATAGCTGAGAAAATATTAATTCGTCCTATACATAAATTCATTTTATACTTTTACAGCTGTTTTTTAATAATTTTTTTTCAGCTTCACCTTCAAAGCTGGGTTGGCGAAGAGGAAATAGAGTAAAGACACTTCGTTTTTCGATTTCCGCGTTGTAATTGGCAAAACTCTATGAGTTTTGTACATTTTTTGAACTAGCTAGCCATGTTTATCTTGCACAAAATGCAAGTATTATTTGATTTTCATGTTTTTTTTATAATTTAAAAGAAAAGTATTAGACATATTTGTCTTTAGAATATAAAAATATTTATGTGATGCATTCATATTTATAATACAATACCTTTGCTTACATAACATCGTGGATATTGTGGTGTAAATAAAAAAAATCTCGATCTGGGTAAGATATTAGGCTGTACTGCCTAACTTAACATTGGTTTTAAACAAGTAGAAGGGCCACCTGATATTAAGTTGACTCCCTCACCTATAGGCATCCATAACCTGAGAGGATGTAGATGCGTTGCTAACCAAATACCCAGATCCCCTTTACGGCGGTATTCTGTAAGAGTGTGGTAATTACCTGGTTCTAGCTTGGCCATTTAGAGCTACTGGTGTTAGTGTAGCTTGGTTTCTTCCACTTGTCACTTCTAAGATTCAAGCAAGAAGCAAGCAAAGAATTATTCGTTACAAAGCAACCTTGTTTACCTCATAACTCAAGATATCAATGAAAATGAAGACATTACGTCGTTTCAGAGTTTTAAAATGACGACATCAGTAAACTACTGTTCAAATAAATCGAAAACAGCGGCATGATAAATTTCCAACATTTATTTCTCGTATAAAGTATGAATATCTCATGCCGTATAAAAGTTATTGAGCACTTCTCATGCAACTTGCGCAAGTTATTACTATTCGATATTGCACGGGTGAAGATAAACATATGACAGCGAGTCTATAGTATTAATATGGAAATGATATTGACTTGTTTTTGTACGAGGTCTGGTATATTGGTACTGTTAATGTCAATAGATTGTTATTTTGAATACTTAATGATTATTTACTCTGTGAAAATGGTAGATCGATGTACTGAAGTGTCCTTTCAGCATAAATTAGACACAATTAGTTTGGCAGCCAAGAACATGGATCTAAGGAGTTGGTGCCCAGTTGAAAATTCTAACAAATTACAATAGAATATATTGAATGCTCGTTGTGAGGCTGCCCTTGGTTGATGCTCCATGTAGAACAGACGGAACTGTTATGCTGTTACTTTACTGTGTCAATATGTAAGTTGTTTACAAACAGGACAAAAAAGGGCAGTCTATGATGATATAATACTTAATTCGTCGTCAATATCTTTGATATCAATTTTATTGACATTAGGGTTACTAAAACATACTTGAAACACGCATGCCTTAGCGGTCAGAGCGCTTGAACGGTTCGCAAGATGTGCGGTGTCAAATCCTGCTACGTTCAATTTTTTTCTTTCAGTAATGTTTTCTTTAAGTATTTTTTTACCTTTAGTGTGAATTAACACTTTAAAAATTATATAAATAAACCAAAAACATGTTTTAAACCATTTAAAATTACACAAGGATCGTTCGTCAAATAAGAATTAAAGGCTGCGATCAAAAACCCTGGAGTCACAAAGCTATATAATATTAAGCAGGTCGCAGTTAATGGCGCGTAGATATTTACTGATCTGTTGACGACGCGTGAACCCTTCATGGATGATATTCCAATCGAGAAAAATTAGGATATGGCATGGAAAATGAGGTAATCCCAATCGTTAATAGATTTTAATGGGAAGAAAATTTGAAAAACATATTTATAAAGTATGATGAAGCATTGTTGCATAATTTTTTTTTTTTTTTTAGCTTCACGCTTTATCCCGCACAAGGTAGGGTAGGCAGAGGGAACTGCAGGGACCGTGGGAACCTAGTGTTAAGACACTCCGTTGCTTAGTCCCTGCTTTCTCCGTCCCCACTTTCCGCCGTTTTCGAGGCATTGCGTGTTGAGTGGCGGAACTCAACGCCGCGCTTTGCCTAGTTTGCCAGAGCGAAGAAAATGGAAATAGAAAAATCCATCTTCCCCGACTGGGGATCGAACCCAGTAACCGTCGCGTTACAGGCAGACGTTGCGCCTCTGCGCCACGACGGTCCTCAATAAAATTAGAGATCACTTTAGTGTTTTGTTTATATTTGTTTGGTTTTTCTCTAAAATACTTGAATATTTATAAAAATTAAATTATATTAGGTTTAACTGGCTCATAGCAGGGTAGGCAGAGGGAACTGCAAGAGCCATAGAAAGCTAGTGTTGAGACACTTCGTTTCCTGTCTTTAGGCATTGCGTGTTAATTGGCGGAACTCATCGCCGCACTTTTCCTAACTGCCAGAGCGATTTACTGGCAGACGCTCTGCCCTTGACTACGACGACGGTCCTCAATTTTATTTTTCAGGAATATTTAATTTAGTCATAAAGTTTAAAAACTTAAGAACAGTTTAGTTGAATTTACTTTACAAAAAATGATAATAAGATAATATCCTTTTTCTAAGACTAAGACAGAAATAACAAGATTAATACTAAAAATAGTAAGGTAATTTAGTCAAAATTAATTATGAAAAGAATCAGTTGATTAATTTGGTTAAATATTTCTCTTTTAAACGAAAAAATGTAAGGTAAAATATTTTCATGGCAAATGTCTAAATGTTTGAAAATTTTCAAATTGAATTCTTTTGTAAATTGACTTAAAGTCTAGTTCATATCAAGATCAAAGCCAAAAACCTTTGAAGTAGACCAAGGACAGGCCTTCCCCGTAACTGTGTGTAAAGTTAATTTGTTTACATAGCAAAAATAGGCCAAGCGTCGGTATGAAAAATGATGATTTGTGCAGTTGCCTTATGAATGGCATTTACAATCGATTTATAATAATTAAGGAAAGTAAATATGTATATATATATATATATATATATATATATATATATATATATATATATATATATATATATATATATATATATATATATATATATATATATATATATATATATATATATATATATATATATATATATATATATATATATATATATATAATGTGTACTTAGGAAAATGTATACAAATATATATAAAGTATTGAAATATTTGACTATTTATGATATGACATCTAAATATAGGTTCTCAGGTTCTGAAACATTAATGTTAGTAAATCGGTGTTATGTCATATGTATATGTGAACATCATAGGTTCAAAAAATGAGTTTTATATTACTGTTTTTTTATAGCTCTAGCCTTTTATCCCGCAAATAGCACGGAGGCAGGCTGAGGGAACCGCATGAACTTTGAGAACCTAGTGTTTAAACACTCCGTAGCCTGTTTTCCGCCTATTTTCGAGGCATTGTGTGTTGTGTGGCGGAACTCATCGCCGTACTTTGCCTAGTTACCAAAGCGAAGAAATCGAAAATGGAAAATCCATCTTCCCTGAGTGGGAATCGAACCTACAGACCATCGCTTTTATTATAGAAATTAATTACTAGAATTTAGTTGCATTTAACCATCAATAGTGATGTGTCCTGGTTTATAATTTGTATTTATTTCTTAAAATGACATCAAGTATTTTCAAAGTTAATTGAAGCACATTTTCATATAAATATGAATGTAAATTAACCTTCTTCGGAGAATTTCAGGGTTAATGGATTATGGGATCTTGACGAAAACAAGTTTTTGCGTAACGATTATCTATTTTTGGATATTCTGATTAAGATACCTAAGAAATGTGATACAAATTTGTTGACGGCTCGTTCTTTTGTATAAGGCATTTTTGACATTTGTTAAGAAGAAAACAAAACGTCGCCTCGAGTAGGGTTCATCGCTTTTATAATTTTAACTTTGAATGTTCCATAGAGCAGTTACAAAGATATTTTAGGATTTAATTAAAAAATGAATCTCCTAAAACGTTGATATTTTTACAAGTTTATATTAAACTTGACTTGTGTACTTGACTTGTGTTTCGTCAAAGGTTATCTGTCAGAGATTTCTGTAAGCAATAGGACCGCTTCTGCACGCTCTGTATGTTTTTTGCATTTTCCTTTTGTATATTTTATACTGTTTCATCTTTGTGTGCAATAAAGCTTATCTTATCTTATCTTGTATGTAATACGATATGGATATACAAAATATTGAATAGATCCAAATATTTCTCAGCTTTAAGGTAGGCAGAGGGAACTGCAGGACCCGAATATTAAGACACATTCCTTGCTTTTCGACTTTTCGGCGAAAAAAGTGGAAATAGAAAAAACCATCTTCCCCGAGTGGGAATCGAACCCGCTTACAATCACGTTTACAGGCAGACTCAACGCCTCTGCGCTACGACGGTCCCCCCTTTTTTTATTTGGCATTTTCAGCTTCACGTTTTATGCCGCACATGGCAGGGTAGGCAGAGGGAACTGAAGGAATCATGAAAACCAAGTGTTAAAACACTTCGTTGCTTAGTCCCTGCGTTCTCCGTCCCTGCTTTTTTTTATATTTCTTTAGATATTGTTTTTTTTTTAAATTTATGCACAGTAATAAAATAATATCTTAAGGATTTTCATCAAAAACATTTTTCTTTGCCATTTAAAAAGAATTGCTAAAGTAAAGGAAACAAATGATAAGTTGAGAATAGCTTGAGATAACATCGAGTGTCGTTGAGTACTGAGAGCTGTCCGGTTGTCATATTGTCGTAGCACTTTTATAAAATATTTTTAAGTTACATAGTGGATAGCCCATACTGGGTTCAGAGAATATATTTAACAGAGTGTAGATATAGAGATTTCATGAGGTATTCCAATTTTTGTGGCGATTGAGAACCTGGTGAAAAGACATTTAGTTTTTCAAGATATATTTCAATACATTGTATTCGAAACATTACGTATTTAATAACGAAATTCAATAAGTGCTGTGATAAAATTAAAAAATCAAGACCCTAAATAAAATAAACTTAGAAAAAAAGAAGAACTCAGCCAGTTTCAAATAACTAAACATTATAAAAGTAAAAACAATCAAAAAGTATATCTCGTGGCCTTTGCCTAGATTATCTCGTTAAAACGTTAAAAAATTTACAACCGTTCAATGTCAGGCTTTACAGCAATCTTCAGCTATTCATACAGCGCTCCTTGAGTTATTTAATATTTCAGATTTACAGCTAAATTGAAGTACATGATGGAAATTCATTTGATGCGAACTCTTTCGATCTGATTTCTGAATAGAGGTAATGAGGGTGTTTTTGAGACTTGCTTTTTCATATTTTTGAAACAGTTTTTAAGAAGTTCTTATATTTTATAAGTATATTTTTTTATGAAGACCGTGGCGACCGTGGCGTAGAGAAGTAGCATCTGCTTGTGTATGCGGTGGTATGTGGGTTCGACTTCTACTCGGGAAGATGGATTTTTTTATTTCCATTTTCTTAACTCTGGTAATTAGGCAAAGCGCGGCGTTGAGTTCCGCCTCTCAACAAGCAATGCCTCGCAAAGGGCGGAAAGCAGGGACGGAGAAAGCGAGAATTAAACAACGGAGCGTCTTAACACTAGGCACCTATGGTTCCTGCAGTTCCCTCTGCCTACCTTGTTGTGTAGGGGATGAAACGTGAAAACAAAAATAAAAGGAATAATTTTTTGTAATATATATTTCGCTATAAGCAGGTATCCTACGTAAATAGTATTTTTCCGTTTTCAATCTATGGAAAATATTCATATCAATTCAGTCCCCACTATTAATTTCCCATTTCTCATTCTGATAACTAAGTAAAGGCCCAAAACGAAGAAAGAGGGAAACAAAGTGTCTTGACATTTGGTACCTTCTGCACGAGGCTTGTTCTAAACTAACCAGATTTTATGGGAAAAGCATAAAGCTTTTAAACTCACAGCCCATTTAATTGTTTTTTTACAAAAAAAGAAGTAAGAGTACTATTTAATAAGTATTAAAAAGATAACAGTATCGGAAATTGAACCCGCACTAATTGGACACCATAAAAGTGTTCTACAGAATTAAGGCAACCGTTAGTATCGAGCTGTGTAGTAGTTGTTTACACTATTT
Source organism: Dione vanillae (assembly GCA_037178615.1). NCBI lineage: Eukaryota > Metazoa > Arthropoda > Insecta > Lepidoptera > Nymphalidae > Dione > Dione vanillae. The sequence continues at coordinate 849,521 of JAZFAU010000126.1, forward strand.
ATTTTACAAATTACTGAGATTCAAATATTACTGTAATTATCAATTGTAAAAAAATATATATTTAAAAATTTTTTTGTAAGTAAATAAAGAAAATAATTAAAAAACAAAAACTGGACGTAAGCCCTTCATTTTTTGGAAAAATATCATTTTAAATACATTTATCAGTGTAAAATAATACTTAACCGAAGGTTAAAGCGAAATAATAAAAGTAGCATACGAGGGTTCCCTTACATTATCCCTCTATATCGCATTACATGCATAGCATTGTGTATTGAGTATCAAATTTTTCCTATAAATCTTTGTATTTTATCTAGACAATCCAGAGTAAGAAATCTATTATTATTATTTTTTTTAGCTTCACGCTTTATCCCGCATATTGCAGGGTAGGCAGAGGGAACTATAGGAACCATATGAACCTAGTGTTAAGACACTCCGTTGCATATAGTCCCTGCTTTCTCTGTCCCCGCTTTCCGCCTTTTTCGAGGCATTGCGTGTTGAGTGGCGAATCTAAACGCCACGCTTTGCCTAGTTTCCAGAGCGAAGAAGTAGTAGCATAACTGCAAATCCCTTTGTTTTCCAATTAAAATATAAATAGTGGTTTGTTGAGTGGCGGAACTCAACGCCGTTATTTGTCTTAAATAATAAGTTACTGTAAAGCGCGGCGTTGACTTACTTGAAGATTTCTTTAAACTTGTATGAACATATTTTTAGTAGGATAATATTAGAAAAAAATGGAAATGATTAATGTATATGTAAATATTAGTCAATTTCAGTCTATCATCTAGTAATTAGTGTAGACCTACTAATTAAAGTTATTAATAGTCTATTAATTATTGTTATGTACAATAGGTAAATTATGTTGTGAAGTGATGCTGCTTAATTGTCAATATATTGTTGTATATTAATCTTTCAAATAGTTATTGGTCGAGGTTTCCAAAGAGGTAAAGGAGGTAATCAGAATTTTTTTTATTAGATTTATGCTTTTATTCCGCACATGGCAGGGTACGCAGAGGGAACTGCAGGAACCATAGGAACCTAGTGTGAAGACAATTCGCTCCCCGTTTTCCGTCTTTTGGGTACGTGCGTGCTTTTAGGGAGTGACGGAACTCAACACCGCGTTAGCCTAGTTGCCATAACGAAGAAAATGAAAATGGAAGAATACAACTTCCCCTCATAGGAATTGAATCCACAAATCATCGCATTTACAGACAGTTTCACAATTATATTAAACAAAAGTTATGAAGAATTTTTTTAAATATAGTATATATCCTAAAATATATTTTTAAATATCCAAAAATAATGAACGGTAATTAAACAAATCGAGCATCAATTCCACTATTATATAGAGCCATTAAAAATTAAATGAAATACAAAAAGAAGTTAATTAAAAGTCTTTACTCGTCGATCGGGCGACTACGATGTTACGTCCTCCACAGTACGAGTTTTGAATTACTTGTTGAAACTGTGGCTGTACTACAGTGTGTATAGTATGTATGTTGTTACTACACTCGTTAGTTTAACTCACAAAAGTTTGCAAAATGGCGTAAATTCATTCAGCTTAACAAAAAATGGCCTTGTTTGAATGTGACCTTGTATTTTTTTTAACTCTAACCTCGTATTTTTTTAATTTAATGAAGTCTTTTTTGATCTTTTTATTTAATTGTCTATATATTACTATATATTAGTTGTTTCCTTATAAGTGGTAACCTATAGTTTATTTATAAGCCTTTAACTTAATATATAGAGTTAATTCAAAAACAATCACTATTAAGTTTATAATCTAAAAATCAAAAAACTAAACTTAATTATACAATAAATATTTTAGTAAGATTATTATATTTACTTCAATTATTATTGGAATCGGGCATTCCGAAGGTGCCTTTGAGCTTATATTTAAGTCACAAGTCAAGTAGAAAGCTTAAAGCTTATGCTATATCTACATACATTAATCACATTCAATGGATGAATAGATCACGGTTATTGTCCCTAGTCAAGGTTACTTCGTTAATGTCCGATCATTACTAAATGTCTCAGGCTTAAAGATTAATGAAAATACATAGGTTTTTGTTTGTGATGTACTAATACAGAGCAAACGATTCGTTTCACAAAAGTAAAACATATTTTTTATTCTGTTATGAATATTTTGTATAGGTGACAAAGATATTTGAGAAAAACGGAGGTGTGTCTTAGTTTTTTTTATCTTCACGCTTTATCCCGCTTGTAGCAGGATTGCCGAAGGAAACCGCAGGTATTATGGAAATCAAGTGTTACGACACTATATTTTCCGTTTTTCGAAGCAACGCGTAGTTGAGTTTGCCTAATATTTTTGCCTAGTAGCTAGAATAATCTATCTTCACCGATTGGGAATCGAACCCACAAACCGTCGTCCTTTACAGGCAGACGTTGCGTACACCACAACGGTCCTCGAGATATTTTTTTAGATATTCTATATATAATTTATTTCTTAACACATATCAAAATATATCTCAAGAAGTGGTCTATCGTTATTGAATGTAATAATTAACGCCCACGCTAGCGTTTATCGAGTCCATAGTAAACTAGTATATAGTTTGCTCGAAGTGGAACAAAGTTTATGAGAGGAGCAAATTAAAGCTGCATTGTAAGGTGTAGTTTCCAGTTTGTGTGTAGTGGACGCGACTTCCGCCGTAGTATTGAAAAGTTGACGGAAGCAGAACTCCGAGTTGGTTGAGAATTGAAAAACAATGTTCTTCACGATAATTTGATGTTAAAAGACACTTTTTTTTAAGAATTATTTAACTATAAGAAAATATATGTTGATTGCGGTGTTAATATGATATTAAATTAAATTAGATTCACGTTTTAACCCGCTCATAGCAGGGTAGACAGTAACAGTAGGAGGTGTATGTGATTTATATACATGTCATTGAGATGACTAATAGTAAAAGTATGTGAAAATCTTTAATAAATATATTAAATAATAAGGTAGCATCTCTGTTATATGACAAACAAACCAACACAATGTCAGATTAATGAAGAAATGGCGTCATGCCTTATCCCGCTCAAAGCAGGTTAGGCAGAAGAAACTGCAGGAACCATGTCAACTTAGTGTTAAGACACTCCGTTCTCGCTGACGTTAATGTAGTGTAGTTTAAATGATTTTCATGTGGTAAGTTTTTTTCTTTTAAAAATAGGTAGATATAAAAGTAATTTCTTAAAGCAAAAAAATAATCCAAAATTAATACAGTGGAATATAGAATATTATATTAATATACTCGTTTTGTTTATAGTATTATAAAATAAATAATTTTATAATATAAAAAAATATGTTTTTTTTATTCGTTTGTCGTGGAGAGTTCAACTGAGTGTTAAGAGACACCGTTCTCCCCTTTCTGTTTTATTTTCAAGACTGTACCTATTAAGCTGCGTATCAATAAATAAAATATATAAATTAGTGGTCAGAGCACTCGGACAGTTTATAAGAGGCGCAGGTTCATATTCCGCTGCGTTCAAATTGTGTTTTCTTTATGTATTATTTAAGTTTATATATATACTTCTCCTTCAAGAAATCGAACCTACAATCTAGGACCACTGAGGTCTCACTAAATTAGGCCACACACATATAACTTTTGAAATTTAGAACTAAAATTACTTATTAAGTATTGAAGCTTCGTTAATAAGTTAGTTAAATATGAAATCGTTTCATCGGATTATTCAACCAAAACGTTTTAACAGTAATATTGTTATTAGAAACTCTGAACAAATTAAGCTCGATTTGTATAAGCTTTACTATGGAAATGTTGAATTTACAATGGTTTACAAATGTATGAGTGAAATAGATTAATTCGAGCTTTAACATCGAAATAGTTTTTGGTTAATATATCACCGGATAAAATAATAATTTATTCTAAGTATTGGCCTTTTCATTTTTTGTATAATTAGCTTCATGATGTATTCCGTATGTGAAGTAGGTTGAGGATCTACTCCCCACACTTTTTTCGCCTTTCAACGCATTGAGTGTTGAATGGCGGAATTCAATGCCGCGTTTTTTTATTTTTTTTTTAGCTTTACGCTTTATCCCGCAAATGGCAGGGTAGGCAGAGGGAACTGCAGGAACCATATGACACTCCGTTGATTAGTCCCTGCTTTCTTCGTCCCAGTCTTTTAATCGCCTTTTACCCAATTTTAAAGATATTGAGCGTTAATTTAGTTAATTTAAATAAATTAATTAATAAAAACTAATGTATTTTGTGAATTTGCAATAAATCTACATATTATAATAGAGACAACTGCAGCCTCAATTTTGCTTTACAGGTATATTCAAGATCAAAAATCATCTATTCATGTAAGTATGTGATACACTTATGTACGTCAACTTCTTATCTATTATCATTTCGGAAAGCTATTTTGTCATGAAGAAGAAAAATATAGAAAGAAACTCCTTACACATCTTTTAACTAAAGTAACAATTTTAAATACAACAAAGGTATATTGTCTAACCTAAGCGGAACTAGTTGCTGATTAACTTAACTCCAAGCGCCTTTGTCATCGAAGCGTTTTTGTCATTATTAGTCATAAATAATAAACTAAGCAAGTTTTCACTTCAAAATATTTACGGCACGCTTCCATTATCACTATATCTAAAAATATATAATACTTAAGAAAATACTCACTATCCGTCAGAGTCAATTTAGCTCTATAACCAGCATAATGCCTGGAATGATCAGACCGGAAGCGTAGTTTAAGTGTATTTCCTCTCGAGTGGTATCGCAGTAACTTGAGTTTCCCACTCCAGTCGCCGCAGAGCCTCCTCGTGCGGGTAGAGTGCGTGTCGCGCGACCACCCCGCGCTTATTGTGTCGGATTCCGGTAGTAGTGTTTCTAGTTCTTCCCATACCTATTTTAGGGGTATTAGTAGTAATTTTTTTTATTTAACCTTGTTCTACTCTGTAGGTAGACAGAGAAGTTAATATTTACAGTTTGTTTACAAGTTGTCGCCCATTTTCCAGTAAGTGTTGAGTGGCGGAAGAGATTTCTAATGTCACAACTTAATTGATGTTTTTTATTATTATTAAAAAAGCTCCCGCATATCAGAGTTACACACTATATGACTTATGATGTCGTAAAATAACTGAAATTTCTGTATATATAGACAGTATAGCGGTCGTTAACAGTACACGTCATTACAAGCATATACAAATCATGAGAAAAATTACATGTACTTACTTAATTATATTAACATATTGCAATATGGGAACTATATCCTATAATTTCAGTGGTTTTTCAGTATTTTTTTAAAATTAAGGGGTTTCTTTCAGTGTTCCCCTACATTTCCCTACGCTACAGCCCCCCTCCCCTTCTAATTGAAACTGTAATTGTCTGTTAGACACTTAGTAGCTGCAGATTTTTTTTTTATTTTTTTTAGCTTCACGCTTTATCCCGCACATGGCAGGGTAGGTAGGCTGAGGGAACCGCTGGACTCATAGGAACCTAGTTATTACGATTAAGTTTTTCGTTAATTGCAGGTCTTCACTTGACTTAATTATCAATTAAAATCTATTGCTGTACCTCGTTTTCTGAAGTGAACACATGATGATCGTGCGCGACCCAGTCTTCTGCGTATTCCGTTATATTTTCTAAGCCAATCTCGATGATCTCGAGGAAGTCGTAGCTGCAACTGTTTAAGAGATAAAGACATTTAAGTTATAAATAAAATGTTTATATTTACATAAAAGTTTAAATATTTGAAAAAAAAATTAAGAAATTCGGTTAAGTGCGAGCGGTATTCGCCGCACCGAGAGTTCCGTACGAATTCCCTGATTGTCGATATTACGTGAAGAAATATCATTAATAAAAAAACAAATTTACTAAAGACTCATTAAAATACATGACACACAGAAACACACTACTCAAATGATAAATATACTAAGATATTTGCCTTGTCTTTTACTCAAGTTACACCGAACGGTATACAATGCTATAATTAGGTTTTTATTAAAAAAAAAACTACAAAACAAATCTTAGTTTCAACTTCAAACTAGCAAGTGCATATGAAAATTTCATTTAAATTCTTATGCACTATAAGTAAAGATTTTAATACAAGGAACGCAACACCTCACTGTTGCTACGTGTTGCACATTGAATTAGCAGAGAATTTTAAAAATTCCATATGTATATAAAAATTTACTATGTAACGCAGAGGTGTAGCGCTCTAATGTATACGGAAAGGTCGAGGGCTCGACTCACACTTGGTTAAATAAATTTAATATAACTTAATATAAAACGCGGCGTCCATTTCCGCCTTTTGCATCTGTAAAAATGGGCAAAAAGTAAAAAACATCGGGAACACAGTGTTAACATTACTATTATTATACCTATTTTATTATATGTAGGTGAAGCGTAAAGCCATTTGTAATAACGATGTAGATAATTTAATTTGTCAATTTTACCTCATAATATGAATTTATGAAGTAAATGTTTTTTGAAATCATATTGGATCATTCAATCACTATTTATTATACATGGATATTTATAGAGGATCGTCGTTGCGCAAAGGTGTAGCGTCTGCCTTTAAACGGTTTGTGGGTTCGATTTCCGCTTGACGAGGAAGATGAATTTATCCATTTTCATTTTCTTCTATCTGGCAACTAGGCAAAACGCGGCGTTGAGTTTCAGCACTCAACACGCAATGTCTCGAAAAAGGTGAAAAGCAGGGAACGGAGAGCCTTTACACGAAGCATTCCTAGTTCCTGCGGTTCCCCTTTACCCTACCATGTGCAAGATAAAGTGAATCTAAAAAACAAATCAATAAAATTTTTGTATAGACTTTCTAGGACAAGTTTGTAGGTGTATATGAGTATGGATGTATGATAGTCCATAAAACGTTTTGAAAATTATCATTGTTTTATTCATTCATTCATTCTTTCAAACAGGGTTATGCAACAGTCAGTCTGTGACTTAAATAAGTTCACTAGCAGTTGAACGAACTTAAAATTGGTTCAATTTTTTGAATGCCTTTTCTAATATTCTTAAATTGGATATGAAATATATAAATTAAAATAATATTTTTCCATTCAATATCAATAAGAGAAACTAGAAATCCTCCCTAGTGCTTCAATAAAGCTATACCGCTCAGTTAGAGTTCAAACAGTTTAGCACAACTCAATCCATATTTACTAAGTACTTACTAAATTATATAGAATTTTGGCGAAAAATGTATAACAAATAAAGCACTGCTATATTTCATAAGTAATAAAACGTTTACACAGTGTTCTTAGAGTATATGAAAAGCTCCAACTTTTTCCTTTTTTTTTATTTATATTGTAACTAATTAACACGCGTTAACCTTTGCTTTTCCTGCTATTGAAGAGACGAAATATAACATTGTATAGAAAAATAAACTTCGTTCACTTTATCCGTATCCTATAATGTAATAGATTGTTCGTGTGTTAATTTTGAATAACAACAAGTACCCCCTTGTATGTATTTAGTGAAGACTTATATTTACGTTCATTTCGATTCACCCGTGTACACTGTCCTTGCAAATAATATAGTTAATAATGTGTACAGTGTACATACATATCCACACACACTAACACACACACGCACACATACACACACACACACGCGCCTGCGCACGCTCTCACACGCACACACACATACGCGCGCACACGTACACACATACGCACCACACATATGTGTAACACGTGAAGTAGTTATTATTAAATACTAAAGATCTTATACTACAAAAAAACTACTAAAAGTCAATAATGTTTCACTTTATCTTTCGTAAAAAATAACAAATGTATAGAAAGAGAAATCTTTCTGTAACTTTGACGTATGTACGCACGTGTCATACTAAACAAATGGCGTTTTATTTTGAAACGATGGCTTAATTAATTATTTTGTTTAAAAAAATATATGTTTCATTTTTAAAGTATAATTTCTTTAACAATTCTAACACGTTTTTAAAATTTGAGATATTTTCATAAAACAACAACTGTTACTGGTTCAAATCCATACTCGTCCAAAGGAATAAGTTTTATCTCGCTGCTCCGGTAAAGCCATACACGGAATATCTCGAAGGCGGAATGTTTTAACACTAGGTTTTTTTAACTATTTTGCTATATGCTTAACATATTCTGTTTTTTTTTTTATTTCTAACAAAAATATGTATTTAATATAATGAAAATATACATATATAAACAAAGTAACGAGAAAAAGGAACCTTTTAAATAATTAGTAGTAATTAACGTTTGAAATATATGTACTTACAATATATACAAGAGCTGTTAATGACGCAACATGTTTTTATTTCAATTTCAATTAGCAATCGTTTACACTTTTCACAAGTTTAAGTATACGCATTAATTTTATTGGAGAAAATATTATATATTCATTTTATTTTAATATCTATGATATTAATTTTATAGAAGTGAATGTAAAATATTTTTATTTTCCCGCCAATGCGCTTAACCACAGATTCAAAATATCACTATAAATGTACGATGCGCTAAGAATCAAAATATTCTTTATTTAAAAAATAACTTATTTCCTCATAACCGGGTAGATTACAAAAAAGATTTGCTTAAGTGTATTTTTTTTTCTTTCTAGATTTTTTTATTAAATGGCGAAATATAAGACTTTGTTTACCAGAATGGGGTTGCCACATAAACAATAGTTTCGATATAATTATATACTTAGTGAGAAAAAGATGAACCCACAACCATCAGGTTCACAGTCAAGTTGTCACATTAAGCCACAACGACTAGAAGCAAGCGTTTAGAATCTCATATAAGACCGCTTGACATACAACAAGAATATTTTATAACACGTATGCAATACTAAAACTGTCCTCTGCTGTATCATAAAATGTATACTGGAATTTTTGTTGATGCAATATGTAAGAGATTTGTTTGTATGAAAAATATTATATTTTAATACAAGATTTTATTGTTTTTTTTTTTAAGTTAAATAGCTGGCAAAATAAGGAGTAAAAATAATGCAAAGGACATAACTATTTCGAATATTGTCATTTATTATGTGTGTGAGGACCGACGTGGCGCAGAGGCGTAAGCGTCTACCTGTAAACGCGACGGTTTGAGGGTTTGATTCCCACTCGGGGAAGATGGTTTTATCTATTTCCATTTTCTTCACTCTGGAAACTAGGCAAAAGCGCGGTGTTGAGTTCTGCCACTCAACTAGCAATGCCTCGAAAAAGGTGGAAAGCGCGAACGAATAAAGCAGGGACTAAGCAACGGAGTGTCTTAACACTAGGTTCATATGGTTCCTGCATTTCCCTCTGCCTACCCTCCAATATGCGGGATAAAGGGTAAAGTAAAAAAAATATTTATAGGTATATTAGGAGGAAAGTGAACGAAAGAATGAATAGTGTCTTAGCATAGAACAAAAAATATTTCAGATTTTAGAGTTACTTATTATAAAGAACCATTCTTAGATAATTTTTTAATATATTTTATACAATAAATTAATGAATTTGTTTATTAAATTAATTTATTTAGAAAGTAAAATTAATTTTAAATGTTTAAAAATCACAAAAATTATCTAATTATTATGTAATGTGGATTGGAAAATGCAAATAGAGTATTTGCATCAATTTACCCAAGACCATAGACTAAAACAAAAATTTATAACATTCGCGGTTTCTCATTTAAAATAAACAAACTTTCTTCTAATTAAACTTTTTCTACTTTTAGAGCTTCTTTAAGTGTAGCTTAGCTTTTGAATATCAAGCCAAATCTATCTTCACATATTCAACCTAACAATATTTACAAAATGTTCTCAGTAATATATCAAAAAAATCACCTCAGTTTAGTGTAAATTAGAATAAAGCTCCTACACTAAGATATATGCTTGCCTCTCTTTGGATTACTTCGCATTCAATATGGGAATTTCTATGAAATGTAACACATCCATTTACATTTTTCACGTCCAATTTGCTGAGTTTTGGGATATTTTGTTTTAGATACGGATGCTATTTTTTAATCTTTTTACTATATTTTTTGCGTACACAATATTGTGCTTTATATAAAATAAGATAAAACTACTTTTATTAGGAAGTGCAGTGATAGAGCGTTTGAGTGTTGGTTATGGGTTCGATACCGACTCTAGGAAATAAATTGTTTGACTTTTACTACAGAGGCCATCGTGGTGCAGTGCTATCGTAGTACTGACTTTAAACTGGATTGATGAAAAATAGATTCGATGACCGTTTGATACCAGTTTTCGTTTATGCGAATATAATATTCTCAATATACCTCAATTACATTTAATTATTCCTCATAGCAACGTAGACTGTTGCAACTCAACACGTAATGTCTCGATTCGAGTGGAGAACGGAGTGTCTTAACTCAACTTTACAGTATTCTACTATTTTCTACGGAATTTCTACAATTTAATAAATATCAAAAGGTTAGGATTTCCTACTTCATTTTTCAATTAAAACAAAAACCAAGAAACCAAGATCTTAAGAACATAAATTAGAACTTTCAGAATACTAAAGTTGTAAACTTTTAAGGTTGTAACGTAAAAATTCTTCAATCGTAACCGTTTAAGGCGTGACGTTGAAAAAAAGGGGATTCGGAAGCAAGCTTCAGAGATAAAATCTTTCTTCGGCAAAGATTCCTAGTGGGATGTAATGATAGCCATTTTTCGTAGACATCTGTGCCCTCGCCGTCTAATGGACGGTGTATCCTATACTCAAAGAGGCGCTAGAAATGTTCAAATTTATTACTTTTTGTTCACTTTTCGTATTTTGACAATATCGTGACGTTAAAAATTTAAAAGTATAAAAGAGCATGGTATGTTTCTTTCTTCATCATTACTTTTTTTTTCTTTTTTTAGCTTCTCGCTTTATCCTGCACTTAGCGGTGTAGACAGAGGGAACCGCAGGGACCCTGGAAACATACACACTCCGTCTGCCACTTTCCATTTTATCGAGGCATTGTGTGGTTGCGTGTTGAGTTGCGGAACTCAACACCGCGCTTTCACAGTTGCCAGAGCTAAGAAAATGGAAATTTAAAAAACCATCCTACCCAAGTGAGAATCGAACACACAAATCGTCGCCTTTACATGTTTTACGTAATTAAACAATAATATATCACAGTTCTGTTCTCTGATTTCTGGTTGACAATGACCGTTCATTTATTTGCGTAAGTAAATAAAGTTCAAAAGTCAAAATAAAGTAAAAAATTTAAATAACAGATTTTCATTCGTGTTTTCTCTGATTCATGAAATTGCCAGACGATTTTGCATCTGTCTTCGCAAAATTAGGTCATAAAAAAAAACAATATAATGTCCCATCCAGTAAGCTTCTCGTGTCGTGTAGCATTTCCGTTGAGTCACCGATACAGCATTACTATTACTCAACGTTTCTGCTATCGTCTGCCAAGAATTGCGGCCAAGTACCTACGAGTTTGAGATGACTACTTTGTGAAAGCTTGTCTTTTTCGCTTTGTGCTGTTGGGCTTAATTTTTTAATATATAATTTTTATAAAGAAATAATATTTGGTAAATTTATATTATTTGGATTATATATGAAGTATAAATCCAAAAAGCTTCTTTTGAAATTAAAAAGCAAAATAAATCATTAAAAACAAATGTGTGAATTCCGTCAGCATTAAATATTTATTACTGTACTGTACTACTTACTTATTCATAGTGGACTTAAGCATATTTAATTTCACTTTATGTAAATGTGGAAGGTGTATTTTTTATAAATATAGTCGATAAATGACCACAAATGCTCAGAAGATTTCATATGTCTATAATTTAAAACATCAAAAATAAGTATGAAGACAAATTTGAATGGTTATTTGCTGGATCCTACTATAAGAGTATGAAATTTAAGTATAAGCTGTAAACCAGGTTACAACAAAATTTCCTAAGAAACATGTTAAATTTTAAAATTATAAGCAAAAAACTCAACTCAACATAAAGCGTAGCACCGTTGTTCGCTACACCTTTGCAACTTCCAAAGCTCACTGTAAATGTAAGTGAACACGCGCTGGATGAATGCTACAATATTTTACTAGAGTTACTTGCGGTATGGCTTTAATATTTTATATTTAATATTTTAAAAGTGATTTCGACGTTCTCATGGTTATATACATATATATACATACATATATATATATATATATATATATATATATATATATATATATATATATATATATATATATATATATATATATATATATATATATATATATATATATATATATATATATATATATATATATATATATATATATATATATATATATATATATATATATATATATATATATATATATATATATATATATATATATATATATATATATATATATATATATATATATATATATATATATATAAATCGAAAAAGAAGAAGAGTCAGCTCGATCTCAGCTCCGAGGTTTATTTCTGGCTATAGCGGTTTAAATTATTAACTGCGAATGACCCATTTTCGTAAACATATAATATGTATATAGGACAGGTTCGCACTCAGGGAGAATGAACTGCGCAGAGGCGCAGCGTCTACGCGACGGCTTGTGGAGTCGATTCCGGACAAGATGGATTTTTTCCAATTTCTTCGCTATGAAAACTAGACAAAGCGCGGTGTTGACTTCCGCCACTCAACTCGCAATGCTTCGAAAAGGTGGAAAGCAGGACGGAGAAAGCAGAGACTAAGCAACGGAGTGTCTTAACACTAGGTTCCTATGCTTCATGTAGTTCCCACTGCCTACCTTGTGCGGGATAAAGAGTGAAATCATAAAAAAGGAGATAATAAAATCGTTCAATTGTACCAACGTCACTATGTCGAGTGACGTTGGAACACGATGGCAATGACACGAGAAGCGGAAAACGGAGTGTTTAAACACTAGCTGCTTCTATTCTATAAGCTGAAAATAGCGTGAAAATAAAAAAAGCAACGCGCGAACGCTTAGAGGCGATTAGTTTCGAGAACGAAGTCCATTAGATTCTCTTTATTTAACCCAAATGAAGCGGGAGTGTAAAGATAATAAAAGCTTTCATTATAAAAATAAGTTCATTTTGTGTAACAGTTCTAATATCTAATTACATAATATAAAAACATTGTTTTATTTATATGTTTATATCGGTCTATGCGTGTGTGTGTGTGTATATATATAGATTTTATAAGCATGTATGTCACTTGGACGATATAATATTTATAATACTTATTTTTGATGATTTTTAAAGTGTTAATCCACACTGAGGATAGAAAAAATACTTAAAGAAAACATATAAAAATTTATTTTTTCATAATACTTAGTTAAAAACTCCCTATTCTCCATTTTCTTTTAATCTAATTAAAATTTAATTGATTTGATTGAATTAAAAAAAATAATATGATTGAATTAAATTAAAAATAAAATTGATTGAATTACAAAAAATAATAAATTTGTACAGGCTGTCTTTATATACAAAATTCACAGCTTTTTGTCGTTACACAATACAAACACATTTCTTTAGAGATTACTCTTGAAAGAACGAAAGATATCGGGAGGTGTGCGCATGTTTCAGCATCACGAGAAGCTCGTGATTCGGCTCGTGCTCGGGTTTCCCCGTTACTACGATCCTTTCGAGCAAACAGTTCTTGCGCTCCACACTGCCAGCCAGTGAAGGCAAGGCATGCCAGAGGCGGAGGATAGATTACAATTCAACCTCTGTCTCATGTCCATGGGGTCGCCACTCCCCAACAGCTCGCCACAAGCTGCCCTACGGATCTACTTACACTAATATTTAACAATATTTTAATACTATATTGATGACACTTAAAACTTTTTATAATTTCATATCACAAAATAATATTTTACATTATAAACATTTTAAAACTTTTAATAAATTCAATGTAGCCTAAGTAAATCTATCTATAAACGTTCGCTTGTTTATTAAATAGGGATTTAGCTTTGACTGGCAGTAAGCCGGCACGCCCTCGCCTAATTCATTTATCCTTATTACGTTCTGCTATTCGAAGCGCGGTTTAAACCATCAATTTATGTATGTAAACAAAGTTTAAGTGACAGATTGCTATTAGATTAATATTATTTTAATTAAGTAAAAATAACATAGATTTTCTCTATACGCTCTCTCTATGATTGACTGGAAGAAATCTACGAGAGATAAGTTCGCCTTTGCCAATAACGTTTCCCATTCTGTACTTATATATATATATACATATATATATACATATATGAAATGCCCCACGTGCGGGAAAAATTACAAGAGAAGAGCCTGGTATATTAAACATCTTAAAACACATGATGGTGTTGAAGCACGGCTATCGTCGGTAAGCTCTTCGACTATCACTGCGGATAGAGTTGACCCTCATATGTCCCATGGTGAGCCATTGAGTGAAAAATATCAGGAGTCCATTTCCACCCGGACACGTCTTAGCATTCCCAATTTAAAGCAATCGACATGGAAAGTACACGACGAACGATTAGCGGTCCTGTTAGAGCATCCGGGCTCGAAGCAGGAGTTAGACATGCAAGTAGAGACTTTCCAAAAAACTATTTATGACTATTTCAACGAAATATATCCACCTTCAAATCATTACGCTCGTAAAAACAAAGAAAACGCGTTCAAGTCGAAAATGAGGAGGAAAAAAAGAGAGCTAAAAAAGAATCTTCGTGCGGCCAAAGCTCTAGGCGATAATTATCTTAGTCACCAATTGTCTAGGGCGCTACGGTCAACCTTGAAATTAATTCAGGGTATATCGATACAGATCGCGGAACGTCATACAAATTTTGATCGGGCAAAACACGAGGTTGCTTTCGATAAAAATCCTTTTGAGTACTCTAAAAACATTTTTAAGGAAGATAGAGGTAAGCTTCTCTTGACCGATGAGGCAACTTATGAACATTATAAAATCACGTACGAAGTGCCTAATATAGAAAGGCTATATATGGAGCCAAACAACCAACGACCTGAGATTCCTCACGTTGACTTTCAAGTTGACCCACCAACTTTAGAGGAAATAAATAATCAAATCAAAAAGAAACCATCTAAATCAGCTCCAGGTCCTGATGGTATCCCCTATATAGTTTACAAAAAATGTTCATCTGTTCGTAAACACCTCCACAACTTATATGGTAAAATCTGGTCAAGAAAGCAAATACCTACGTCATTTGGAGAAGCGATATTTGTCCTCATTCCCAAAAAAGACCGGGTAACAGATCCAAAGGATACTAGGCCGATTGCTCTTACGAATACTTTGTCTAAAATCTTTTTCTCAATATTTCAAACGAAAATGACCCATTTTATGATTAGCAATAGGTACTTCAGGCCGAACTACCAGAAAGGGTTCCTACCTGGAATTTCTGGATGCCTGGAGCATAATACTTTGTTAACCGAAAGCTTAAAAGACGCCAGAAAGTGTGAGAGGCAAATTACGGTATGTTGGATAGATTTAGAAAACGCGTTCGGATCAGTACAACACGATCTATTGATGTTTGCTTTAAAATGGTACAACTTTCCTACAATAGTAAGCAACATAATCGCGTCATACTATTCAAAATTAAAATTCGTTATAACCTCAAAAAACGGTAATTCAAAACCTTTAAGCTATAGAGTAGGTCTTTTCCAGGGTTGTTGTTTATCCCCAATAATATTTAATATCGTCATAAATATTTTAATAGATAATTTAATTAAACATGAGAGAAAATGGGGTTATCGGTTTAAGTTAAACAATAAACACACAGAATCCATTCTTGCTTTTGCGGACGATCTCGCGATACTTACTAGGAATCCAAAGCAATGTCAGCTGCTATTGGATGAAGTAGAAGAATTTTGTGCGTGGACGAAGGGAATGAGGACAAAACCTAGTAAGTGTCACTGCTTATGTCTGGGTAGACGAAACACTAAATATACCTCATACGATCCGGGACTTAAAATAGATGGTAAAAGCATTTCTATAGTTTCCGAAGCGGCACCTTTTAAATTTCTCGGCAAGAAAATAGATTATAAAGGCCGTACTCCATCTTTAGATGTACTAGTCGACAGCTTTTTGACAGATCTTGAAAAGGTAGAACATCAACCTATAAGTAATGTCAAAAAAGTTTGGATATACGACAATTTTCTAACATCACGTCTGAATTGGCCTTTCCTCGTATATGATTTTAATAAAACCCTCTTGGCTAAGTTAGATGCAAGCGTCATAAAGATACTGAAGTTTTGGCTTGGGCTAGCGCATTCGGCAGACACCTCAACCTTATTTAGGGAAAAAAATAACTTTGGGTTGAGATTAAAGAAACCATCGGAGCTCTATAAACATCTAAGAGTTGCCAAAACACATATCCTGGGAAAATCACGAGATGAGATTGTTACCTCACTTCCAAAAGACAGAAGTGTCCCAGAGCTCGAGTCAAGACTTAAGTTCCATAAACAATTTATGATAGGAGCACAATCAAGTAAAGTAGGGTTAGGATCAAAGAGGAAAGTTCAAGATATGGACATAATAAAATCTTTTATACGGCAAGACGAGAATGATAGGTATAAGATGCACGCAATGGGGTTAGAAATGCAAAACGAGTGGCTAACTCTGGGAGAATTTTGTATCCCTTTAGCTTTAAAATGGCGCACCCTAATTCATGACTGGTCTCCAGCACTATTAAAATTCTACCTGAATGCGTTCCAAATGACTCTTCCAGATCAAAGTAATTTAGTGAGATGGGGTAAAGCTACCGATAAATCTTGCTACATCTGTAAAGAGGCAGTGGGGACAGCTAAACATATGCTGGTGGGGTGTAGGGTACTCCTGGAAAGTGGTCAATACTCGCGGCGCCATGACAAGGTACTAGAAATTATACGTGAAGCCGTTAGTCTTTCAGTAGCAAGAGCACAGAGAAACATTACAACCAGCAAACGTTCAACAGAGTTTGTGAAAGAAGGTTCTGTTAAAAAACACACGCAAAAACCTTTCTCAATATTAGATCCAGCTCCTGATTGGACTCTTTTGATGGACACGTATGAGAAACAGTATAAAATCCCTGAGGACATTGGTGTTTCGTCATCCAGACCTGATATTTTTCTTTATTCTCGAAACCTAAAACGCGTAGTACTGGTAGAACTTACAGTTTCGTGGGAGACTAATATACCTAAAAGTCATAGCTTCAAACTTAATAAATATTTCGAGCTTACTAACGAACTGACCAGGAATAGGTTTAGAGTAAATTCATACGCGGTAGAAGTAGGAGCGAGAGGTATAACAGCGAAATCTCTCTTTAGCTTGCTAAAAGATCTCGGCCTGTCTAGAACTATTACTAATACATTTCTAGAACGTACTTCAAAGGCGGCATTAGCAGAATCTTTTCGAATTTGGTTAGGTAGTGGGAGGAGCTCGGACAGTGAAGGTGAGCGTTAATGCATTTTAAAGGGGCCCCTTTAAACCTACACTTGGGTCGCAAGTCCCAAGCGCTGATCGGAGCTCCTCTTCCTACAACGCAATGGGCCCGGCACCCGCACGGTGAATCCATAGAATGCTAAGCAGTTTCTTCTCATATATATATATATATATATATATATATATATATATATATATATATATATATATATATATATATATATATATATATATATATATATATATATATATATATATATATATATATATATATATATATATATATATATATATATATATATATATATATATATATATATATATATATATATATATATATATATATATATATATATATATATATATATATATATATATATATATATATATATATATATATATATATATATATATATATATATATATATATATATATATATATATATATATATATATATATATATATATATATATATATATATATATATATATATATATATATATATATATATATATATATATATATATATATATATATATATATATATATATATATATATATATATATATATATATATATATATATATATATATATATATATATATATATATATATATATATATATATATATATATATATATATATATATATATATATATATATATATATATATATATATATATATATATATATATATATATATATATATATATATATATATATATATATATATATATATATATATATATATATATATATATATATATATATATATATATATATATATATATATATATATATATATATATATATATATATATATATATATATATATATATACAAGTACAGATGCTAAAATGACATGCCGCTTTGTAGTAAGCACTAAGCGATTCCTATAATTTTTTAGGGAAAAAAACGTTTAAACCTTTTATAATCTATACCAGCAAAATCATAATCTAAAACTAGTTCTAATACACATATAATTATGTTACGTAACTTTTGTAGCAACGAATATACCTTAGATCAAATTGCGTTTCCACACTTCCATATTTCGAAGCTTAGCGAAAGGTGGAGAACATTGCCTATTAGCTCAAACTTCTTTTTGTTTATCTAGCTTATGGCCTATATGCTTACAGCTTCAACTTGGTTGCACGAATATTATATACTTACTTTTTAACACTTTCTTTCATCAATATATATATATATATATATATATATATATATATATATATATATATATATATATATATATATATATATATATATATATATATATATATATATATATATATATATATATATATATATATATATATATATATATATATATATATATATATATATATATATATATATATATATATATATATATATATATATATGTATATAATATGCCAATATCAACCATCAATACCAAAACACAAAAACTAATTCTAAAATTAGGCTAAAACCAACACAGGAAGCTCATTACAAAATCAATCAAAACTTGCCAGCTTGCGAACTAGTCAGGCAACATCTCAGTGATAGATCCATCGATTCTTAAAGAGATTACGTTAATACGCGCCGGCGGTAATAAATCTACTATCGGCGTGTTCGTAACTAGACGGGGCTTATCGGGGAACGTTATGGCTATCCTATTATTTCTTACATTCTATTTATTATGAAATTATTGTATTTTTTTTACAAAATCACACTTTTTTATGTTTTGGTCATATGTGGCGTTGTATGTGGGTTTGAATTAAAGCTTTGGAATAATTAATTTGTCTCTATTTCTTCATTAATTAGAAATTGTGTTTATTGTTTAACATATAACAGATTGATGTTATTTTACAATTGAATATATTTTGTAAAGACTTTACAGGCTTTTGTCATATTTCATTCTCGAAGGAAGATCGATTGTGTTGTGTACAACACGAATTAAAATATTTATGATTTTTAAAGTGTATTGAATAAATATTTAACATATACAAACTTATTACTTAACATATACATATAAAAAAAATATAAAATATACGACATATAAGAATTAAGACGCGACGAAGAACGCATGCCTTAGTGGTCAGAGTGGCCTTGCACGCTATGCAAGTTGTGTTCAAATTTTATACTATATTATAAAGTTTATCTTTAAGTATTTCTTCTTTATACGACTACTACTTATTTCATGTGGAATAAGTCAGGAGTTAAGCCTGTAATAATGTATAATTCTATAGTTGTAAAGAATCTTTTATTTCCAGGATATACAGTAGAAACTCGATTAACTGGACTAATTTTTGCTGTAGGGCGTTCGGATAATCGAAAATCCGGATAATCGAAACTACATACATATGAGTTATATATGTAAGCACATAATATTATACTTTATTAAAAACAACTAATACATAATAACAAAAATCAATGTTTTTTTAGAAATTTGATTGAAAATATTTGGTGATTGTCATTTGACGTAGGACCATGCTTGCACTAATACGATGTGTAGGTACTTTTAATTCAATTTGCCTGTAGGTACATTTGCCGCCTGTAGTCCGGATAATCGCAAATCCGTATAAGTGAGGGCCGGATAATCGAGTTTCTACTGTATTTTAATAAAAAAGACGATTTATATAATAATAATTTACGAACCAACAATTATTCCTTAAATAAGCAAAAGGTTACAAGAAGGCTTTATTCCTCTTTGGTTTAATTTTCTTCGAGAATTAGTTGCCTATTAAATAACTTTCTACTATGAAATTACAATTGTAATCATGAACAAAGGTATGAAGAAGTGCGAAGTTGATCCAGGTATTTATTCTAATTAACCTTTAAAAATAAAAGTGTGGGAAGCACAATTTTACTTACAGTTCTGTAAAGAGGAAATGTGTATAAAAATATATAATTTATGACATTTTCTACGTTAGTACATGCTACTTGCCGTCGTGGTGCAATAGACGTGTGACTCTAAGCGCAGTAGTTGGGATTTCTATCCCCACTGGCGTCCTTTTCCTCACTGTAGTACAACAATATATATATATATATATATATATATATATATATATATATATATATATATATATATATATATATATATATATATATATATATATATATATATATATATATATATATATATATATATATATATATATATATATAT